>CM034152.1:598104286-598317343 GCA_019776745.2 Taxus chinensis | reverse complement strand
ATTCTTTTTGCCAAAGGATTACAGCCCGGATAGTTTTGGCGCCCAAGGAAGGAGGATTTTTTGCATTGAAGTTTATTTTTCCACTGTTGGAAAAGCTTCAAAGTTTTTCCGCCTAGGGTTTGGAGGAGCTTTATTTAAGCCTTGTTAATTATCTGGCATGTTTGGTAATGAGTGCCCAGGTGAAGTTAAAAAATATTTTATGCTTGCTATGCATGCAAGCAAAGCCTCAAAATTGTTAGGGCAGCGGGCTTAATATGCAAATTTTTTTGTGATAAAAAAATCAAGTGTTTCATGCTTTGGAAATTTGTCTTTGTTTGAAATTAATTGCAGGTATTCATTACAGGTGCTCATATAAGTGAAAGAGTGTGCAAAAGCAATGTCAAGTACATTGAAATATGGTCCTCCTAATCTGAAGAAAATTGCCAGATCTGCACCAATTTGCAAAGAATTCCGGCATAATTGAAAGAAAAAAAGAGTTACTCAAACAAAGATTGCTCTCGGCCATGGCAAAAGCATGATAAAAAAAGGGGTAGGCTCTGCAGAAATCATGCATAACTTTCCAGATTTGCTGAAGTCAATGATACATACACAGGCCCATGCACCTATCACCGATTTAATTGTCAGATCTGCACCAATCGATCCAATTGCAAAGGCTTCCTGCAAAAAATTCATCCTCTCGTTTCTAATGCAGCTCGTGTAGAATTCAGTGCATGGAGAATTCCTTTCCAGGATCTTATGAATGTGTTCCCAATCTTCCAGTTTTGAAGCCTTCATTAAATTTGCATTCACCTGGAGTGCTTTCCTGAATTTTTTAATTGCTCATATGCGATTACAAATAAAAATGATGAGTTATTTATGGCAAAACCATTTCACTGATGCATGTACTGAGAGAAGAACTACAAAAAGCTTCAAGGATAAGAGGGAAGGAAATGTTAGCGGCAAACACCCGTAAGCAAAATTCCAGATCACAGTCAGCTGCTTCCAGATCTTTTTGCTTCCAGATCTAGTTTGGTGAGAATCAAAGGCAAAAGAATCAACTGCATGCAGAATATGGAAAAGAGCAAAGACTGCAAACTTTCCTCTTTCTTCTTCTTTCTCTTATTTTCTTCGACAAAGTAATTGAGCGATCAATTAAATTATAAAACTTAAGTGATTGGTTTAAAAAGTCATTACTTGAAGAAGTCAACTACTTGGAAATAGGTGGCAGGACATGCAAAATAGAAGGTTCTATCTTCAGTTGCAAAATCATGCATGTCATGCAAAGAGGAATTCAATGAGGAAGATTGCCAGTTGTTTCCTTTTCATAGCTTCCGCATGTGCCAATTCACTAAAGACTTCATTATTTGTAATTTCCCCTCTAATATGCTATAAGTAGAGGAAGAACCTACGGGTAAAGCGATGAGAATTTGTAAGCAGCATTCTTGTGTTCCAGACTTTGTGTTGAAACCCTTGATAGATATTTGAAGCAAAAGGAATAGAAAGGAGCATATTTCCAGAGAACTTTGTGTCGACGGTGCATTTTGTTTTCTAATTTTTTTGTCTTAGATCTATTCATAAACTTTGTGTTATTTTAGATCTAGATCTGAAAGTTTCCTTTGCTTATAATTTCTGTGTGTTAATATCTATTGGTTCATGTCTATGTGCATGCAATCAACTCTGTAATCTATTGATTGGGTTGCACATCTTCCCTCTTTCTTTTCCCGTGTTTTTATTATTTCATTCTTCATGCAGATATTTCCTTTCTTTAACAACTGCTTACTTGTTGCAAAAACTATACAAACTATGGTTCATGAGCTGCATGGTTAAAGTAATACCCACAAATAGATACTAGGATATTTAATTGACAAAATCTTACACGGGAGCCTCACCGGTAAATGAGGGAGATTTATCTCATGACTGCCTAGGTTTTTAGGTATGCAGAAAATCTTAGCCAAACAAAAAATAAGGGTTATTATAATCTTATTTCCCTCTGATGTAGCATCATATTTCAAATTCTATTGCTTTTGATCTATGAATCATTTCAAGTTCATGTGTTATGGTTAGAAAACAATGTTTCTTGAGTTTTATACATATGTCAAGATCATTTGAGTCAAAAGTAGGGTACCAATTAGATAACGTGAATGGTTTCATGACTAGTTATGATCTCAATAAGCCTAACAATAAACTAAATAATAATAGGGTTTTCTCTGACAAAAAAATTCCCCTGAAGAGTAATTGTATTCTTCTGAAAACCCTAAGAGTGCTTCAAGTCTTCTAACCTCTAGGTTTTGATGACTTTTCTAGGCATAATAAACACATTTTCAAGCTATCGGGAAAACCCAGAATATGAATGATCAAGATTGTAGGTATTATGTACATAGGTTTTTAATTACTTGCTTTTCAATAAGATAACCTCTTAGAATTAAAAAACAAAAAAATAGATTGTCCCTAAAATATGCATTTCAAGATCATTCGATAATGGCATATAATCATCAATAACCCAACATGATAACAGTTAGATAAATTTTCTAAAATTTTTATTTTTCAAATTAGTTTCTGTCAACCTACCCATGCTTAGAGTGGTTGAAACTCTATGTAGAGGGCCATTAGAATGTTATCAATCTATGAAATTTTGGGACCTAGAAAGTTTGTCGATTTAGATAAATTTGTCTAGTGGTAGGACAGTCACTATGGTTGAGTATGTTTACCTAGATTTATGAATTTGTCTTTTTGAGGACCTATAGTATCTTGATTCCCACCATATTGACTTTATGCCGATTTTTTGAGCCCTGTATTTAGATATGTTTCCAAGACATATGATCTTAAATAACCTATTACTTATGAATTATTATGTGGACCATGGAAGCCTCATTGTTTCTCAAGATTTAAAGTAGTATGAAAAATAACCTAGTTCCCATACTTGAGACCTAAAAAAGTTTTTAGTTGTAGCATGTGATGTTACTATTTGGGCTGATTGTCATCAATGTATCCTTAATTATATACTTTGAGTGTTTGACCTTGTATAGGACTACTCTTAATGTATGCCTTTAGAATCATGTAACGCTATTCAATGCTAGGTGGTGTCCTGAGAATCATTGTGTATAAAACATGCAAGAATCTATTCTTCGAAATTTCATCAACCTAGACTTCAAGCTGGACACCTTAAATGTTTTTCTTTGTAATTCATATCTCTCAGCAATGAAAGATACCAATCCCTTAGAGTAGATATGTGTACAATCTCCACTAACATCCAATCTAGCTCTTTATATGATCTTGTAACCAGTCTCCTGCCACTTTAATGTAACTTATTTGATTTATTGTATATATCCATCTACCTTGAAGGGGAAGACTCCTTTTGGGCGTGCCAGTTGACGCATTCAAATTCAAAACTTCTGAAAGGAAAATCCAAAAGAGAGTTTCTTTTGAAAGTTCTAGTCAAACTAAACCGACTAGAGGTTCACACTTTCTACGAAGCCCAGGACAATTTCAAATAATGAACTTTATTGAGGAGTAATGAACCTAGGTCCTAGATAACACAATGACCAAGTAAATGAAAACCTTTCAAGGCAGGGGATACAAATTGAAAACAACACACTCACAACATAGAGGAACTGAAGTCTAGAGACTTACTTGGAGATTGCATGTATGAGAAGTATTAGTAGAGATTCAAAACATAAGAGTAAGAATTTTTAATTCCATCTTTATTTATTGAATTATTGTACACATACATGCATAATGAAGGCTCGGTAACAACAATACCATTAGTAAAGAACATGTTCCACTCTTTGTTCTGTATCCAAAGATAACAAGGATGAAATTAACAAAAAAATAATAGATGAGTTTTACCGCACTAGATAAATGATTGAATATAAAAATGATATGAATGAATCTGGTATTGAATCCATTTAAGATAATATCTCACAGTTAGGACCTTTGACTAAAATGTTATACCTCGTGTTAGAAACTCTCAAGCATCTTGGCAAACAGACTCAGTGATTAGTTAGAAAAGTGTATTGTTCAAGGCTACTTCATGTGTACTTGTCCACATAGGCGAAAACCACTAGTTTTTTGCAGATCTTATTAGCTTTGTTTAAACAACTATGGGTGATTATAGCAATCATTGGTCTAGTATGTCAAAACCGATAGTTTTCGAAAAACTCTCCTATCGTGTATAAGGCCCATTATTTTCATCTTTCTTCCAAAAAACTATCAAATTTGATCCTTATTAGGGGATTCTAAACTTCCTAGCTAATAATATTTATAGGTAATATCCCCTTCTTGGTCGAAGACCCTTAGCTTAATTCTTTTTTCCCAACTGCTAAAGGGGTGTTAGAAAAGGGTACTTATCATAATAAATTAATTATTAAAATTGCAATATAAAATCATATTGTAAGTACTTTATATTCTTGCTTTTTTATGGTAAAAGTCAAATTAAAAATAGAAAAGAAAATTTTAAAGTGATAAAGTAAAATAAGAAAAAAAGGAATATCACTTTATATTTATTATTCTCCCCTTGTGAGAAAATGTGACCCCTTTGGAGGAAGAAAAAGGGTGGAAAAAACATTAAATGTGGTGCAATCCGATTGGAAGATGAGGGTGGCTATTTGGCCAAATTTCATCTATAAAAGCAAGTCTACTTGCTTGTTGAAGCCATGTTTTTCTATTTTTACAAATTTGATTTTGGTCTGAGCTTAGAGCTTTTACGAAATATTTCTAAGGACGAAAATTTACTTTAGAAATAATCTCTTGAGGACGAAAACCCTTTAATAGATCTAGTAAAAGGACGAAAAAGACCCTTTTCCTAGTTGAGAGGATTCTCCACACAGGGGTTTCCATTGCATGATCAAAGAGTTATAGCTGATTTTCCAGTGGTTTTCCAACAGTAGGTTTGAAGGCTGAAATTGCAGATCTATACATGGGTTTGAAGAGGAAGAAACAGTTGCTGTGTTTTCTCTTTATTTCCAGCCCTTTTCTAGGAGGAGTGACCCATTTGGAGAGCTAGTTTGAGGGTTTTTGGAGCTATTTATGATAAGATTTTTATTGCTGTTCGTATAATCTGATAATTTTAGAAAGATCATATCAGCTATTTAACATAATTTTTGGAGTGGATGAAATGGTATTTACAGTTGTGTCTAAGGGCAACTATTCTGCAAATTTTAATAAAATAAATTCAGTTTGTTTGAATCTCAAATCTAGTATTTTCTTCATGATTCCATCATTATAAATATAGCTGATTTATTTCTGATGATAAAAAAGTTTTAGTGGTTTTCATTCAGTTTTGAATGGATTTTCATACTCCATAGGCAAGTTGCCTTTTCCCATAGAAAAAATTTAGATCTGCACTTAATTTTTTTTTTATAATTTCTGTAATCTGTAATTTGGGGTTTGGGATTTGCAGGAAATTCCGTTTGGGGTCGAAAAAATGTCCATTTGGGGATATTACAATGGTATCAAAGTAGTATATCGTGTTAGCCTATGAGGAAAAAGAGGAAAATCAGATTTGAATGCAACCAAGAAAAAAATTAAGTGGACCCAAGTTCCTTTTTTGATGGTACTAACGAAATATCTGTTAGATTTTGGTTGAAAGAATTTGAGAGATATTTGTGATGGAATTCTATGTGTCAGGATGATGCCCTCATGCCCATCTCTAGATACATGGATGGAGTAATTTCGCATAAGTGGTGGCACCGATTGTTGAAGACCCATGTGGTTGAATTCATTGCTTCCCTTGAAGATTTCACACAAAAGTTTCTAGAAAGATTTGATGTGCAAGGATTGCAAGGAGGAGCAAGGAAATGACTACAGAGTCCTACCCCCATGAAGGAAGAAAATTCAGATCTACCAGGTTGAAGGCCAAATTTTTGAATGTGGGGTGTTGATATTCAGCTTGTTGTCCCTTCCAGAACAACAATTCAAAGGTGATTCAAAAGGGAGCATAGAGACCGATCTGATCTACACCTAAGTGAAGAAGTCGAAGGAGACTTTATGGAGTAAACTTGCACATGAGGAGGGGACTCTCCATGGACACTTGCGTGAAGATTGCAGCCTGCTGTAAATTCCAAAACAACAACCTTTGGTAAGCTTTCAGATGTAATTAAACAGGTATTTAATGCTTCCTACTATGCCACCTTCTATTTGATAGGCACCCTAGTGGCTACCTCAGCAAAGGGGAAGAGTCCAGGGTTGATCGTTAGTGATGAGGATGCATGTGATAAGGAAAGAGCAGTTGCTGATCCTATTCTTGGAGATCTAAGGCACAAAGACAATAGTGTTGGAGGAAGCTCTAACATATGTCTATCCATCAAGGAAGGATGAACACTCGGAGGAAAAATTAAGGTATGAAAGATTGTTGCTTATATCATGTCAAATTATGGATCATTATGGGGAGAGAGATAAAATGATGGATATGGATTGCAATATAAGACATATAAATCCTTTGATACAAATTCAGATTTGTGCACACACAATGATTTGGGATTGTGGTAGGAAAAGAGTTTTTAATGTTGAAGTCTACCCTGGTTAGTTCTTTTGTCTTTTCATATCAATGTGCAAGACAAAATCTAGAGTTGGGACGTGAAGGGCTCAAGACAAATATTGAGGGAATATCTGATCGCTCTTGATATAAACATTAAGGATTTAAAGGAATCTTGAGCTTGCTGTTGTGAGTCTTTGCAAGGTATATGCATACCATCAATTTCAGAACATGCCCTTATTTTCATTATGATATTGCTGCCACAAACAAGAAATCGAGCCATTAGAGCTGGTAATTTTCAGTTTTCTCAATTGGTCCTTATTCTGATGACTTGTGATGGACTGTTCAAAGGTATGAAAACCAATTTCATTTTATTGGATGTTAGGATGGGACCATTTTCTAATCATAATCTTTTCTGTCATAAAGTTGTCTGTAGTTATGGACAATGACAAGTACGCAGCCCGGGATACTCTTTTTGGAAGTTCCAAGCATTCGAACTTTTGAGCAAGAAGATGTTCTCCTACAGCAATGTCAATGCGATGAAACAATATATTTTTTCTGAAAATTAGTACAACATGTTAGATTCATGAAGGATATTGAGAGAGGTATCGATGGCGGCAAGATCTGATCGCACTTAACAGGTACATGAACATCAGATTTTTGGGGATGTTGATCTTTAACATGAGTTGTCAATCGTGCTATCATGGCACTTGGATCAGACTAAGCCCTACATCATTGCTTGAGGCCATAAAGCAATTTGGGGCCATTAGGGAGGATTGTAATATCCCCTTCTCGGTCAAAGACCTATTACCCATAACTCGTGATGAATGTTCAATTGACATGCTTTCATTGGAGGTGTTAGAAAGGGAAACTTATCAGTAATAAATTAATTACTAAAAGTTGCAGGTTATGGACAATCGGTATTAGTACGCAGCTTTATATTAATCTTATTAATGGTAAAGTCAAGCATTAAAAATAGAAAAAGAAGATGTATAAAGTACATAAAGGTAAAATGGTAAGGAATATCATCTTCTATATTTATTATTCAATAGTTAGGAGAAAATACGACCCCTATTGAGAGGAAGAAAAAAGGTGGAAAAAAATCATTAAATGTAGGAGGTGTAATTTGATTGGAAGATGAGGGTCGGCTATTTTGGAGCAATTTTATCTATAAAAGCAAGTCGGTATGCCTTTTGCTTGAACTCGATGAAGCCATGCGCCTCTTCCGATTTTTACAAATCTTCGATTTTTGTCGTGGGAGCACAAGTAGAGCTTTTACAAAATATTTCTAAGCCGACAAAAACCTCATAGAAATAATCTTTTGAGGATGAAAATCCAGGTCTAAGAGATCTAGTAGCTATGGACTGAAAACAGCCTTCTCCTACTCTGAGAGGATTCTCCACTAAACTCTGCCAGCTTTGCTCTAATCTCTCGCATTGCATATTCCGACAGAGTTAGCTGCATTTTCCAGTGGTTTCTCGGCAATTAATAGTTGAAAGGCTGAAATTGCAAACGAGTGATGCCTCCCATACAGGGGTTTGTTACAGAAAGTGCAAGAATAGTTGCTGTGTTTTCTCTTTATTTCTAGCCCTTTTTTAGGAGGAGCGACCCACTTGGAGAGCTGGTTCTTGGGTTTTTGGAGCTGTTTATGATCAGATTTTTATTGCTGTTCGTATATCTTCTTTTTAGAGATTATATCAGCTATTTTACATAATTTTTGGAGTGGAAGAAATGGTATTTATAGCTGTGTCCGAGGGCAACTATCTGCAAATTTTAATAAAATAAATTCAGTCTGTTTGAATCTCAATCTGGTATTTTCTTCATGATTCCATCATTATAAATATTGCTGATTTGTTTCCGTTCAAGTTTCAATTGTTTTCATTAAGATTTTGTGGATTTTCATCTCCATACCAAGTCGCCATTTGTAGATAAAATTTAGATCTGCACCTTATCGTTTTGCTATAATCTGTATTTGGGGTTTGGGGTTTTCCTTAAATCCATTTGGGGTCAAAAGTGTCCATTTGGGGACATGACATAGAGGGAGCTATGAAAGCATTTCTGAGCATTGTATACATTCTCAACTAAGATTGAGGAAGCTTATAGAAAGCTTTAAGGTCTTTCCATTCCATCCACTTCCCAAATCTGTACAAGTCGTGAAATATTTTAATTCCTTTCTCAAACCAAAGGAGGGCAAAGCAGCCTCTCATCAAGCCAAGGATCTTGTCATTTTATTTCAGATTCGACAAAATTGATTTGTAGGCTTGGTACCTAGTGTCAAAGCAAGAGAAGATAGGTTGCCCAACCACCAAGTGCTTCACTTATTCCCATGCCTTCCAAATTGACTGAAGAATAAAGGACCCATGAGGAGCAACAAGAAAGCAACCAAATAGTAAGTCAACCAAATGAAGTCATTTTCATCTCTCTTGACCCCCCAGAGCCGATTGGCAATATTGAATCTCTCATGAACTTTCCAAGGTTCAATTCTAGTTAAAAACCCTCAAGTTTTATTTATTTTTTGCACTAAAAAAAAACCATGTGGGTACATTGTGGGTACGTGCCCACAGGCCCACGGTACGTCCTGGTTACGGATTTCTGTACCCAGGATGTACCCAGGGCCAGTGGGTATGTGCCCACAACATACCTGTACCTGGTACATATAAGGCATGGGTATGGGGGGGTACTTGGCATTTCCCGGGTAGTCTAGTTAATAGTTATTGAAGGCTGTCAATGAAGTTCCTCAAGAGTCCAAAGGTGCAAGTCATGAAAAAGGTTTGAACCACACCCTTGGCGAAGGAAGTAGAGCATATTCAAACTTATTTGTAGCCAACTAAAGATTTATTGAAGGATTTAGGGGTTTGGATTAAAAGATGCTCGAAATAGACCCCTAATAAATGTTGTTGCAGTATGCCTTAAAGGGATAATGTTCCTAAAAGCCTTTGATTGTGAAGGGGAAGTTAAAGATGCACGGTTTATTGCCAACATTTGGATAGAGGCTATTGAGTCAGTGGGCCTCCAAAATGTTGTTCAAGTCACATGGAAGGCTGTCTAGTTAATAGTTATTGAAGGCTGTCAATGAAGTTCCTCAAGGGTACAAAGGTGCAAGTCATGAAAAAGGTTCGAACCACACCCTTGGCGAAGGAAGTAGAGCACATTCAAACTTATTTGTAGCCAACTAAAGATTTATTGAAGGATTCAGGGGTTTTGGATTAAAAGATGCTCGAAATAGACCCCTAATAAATGTTATTGCAGTATGCCTTAAAGGGGTAATGTTCCTAAAAGCCTTTGATTGTGAAAGGGAAGTTAAAGATGCATGGTTTATTGCCAACATTTGGATAGAGGCTATTGAGTCAGTGGGCCTCCAAAATGTTGTTCAAGTCACATGGACAACGCTAAAAACTGTAAAACAACAAGATTGATTATAGAGGGCATATATGAGAACATATTTTGTACCTCTTGTGCCATCCACTTGGGAAAATCTCGTGGATCAAACAAATTTACATAGAGGCAAATGACATTAAGATGTTTATCACCAATTATCATGTCTCAGGCCATATTTAGGAGATTCTCGAGGCTGGATTTGCTGAAGGTTGCAAAGACAAGATTCTAGTCTCATACGCTCATTTTGAAACGACTTGTGAAGGTAAAAGAGGCCTTATGTAGTATAGTGATCAACAATGTTTGGTCTGTGTGGAGGTAGACAAATGCGTTGAAAGCTACAAGGTAAAACCATTGGTCCTTGATGATGAATGGTGGGCCAAGGTTGTGTACTTGCTCAACTTTATAGAGCCCATTCTATCCATGATCATATATGTAGATACTGATGGAGGGCGCGTGGGAGAGATTTATGATGGAATAGACTTTATGCTCTAACGTATGAGAGAGGTCATACAAACAAAAGAACAAGATCCAAAAGAAACATTCTACAATGAAGTCAAGAGTGTGGTCATGAAGAGTTGGAATAAAATGGCCACCCCATTACATTGCCTTGCATGCACACTTATGCTTAGAGTGATATAACTCTAAAATACTTGGGCTACCTAACATGCAACCACCATATGATGACTTCGAAGTTGCAAATGGACCTAGGGCAACATTCAAAATACTTTTTTCTTATCCATCTATAACAAGTGTGGTATGCAACGAAATGAGCATGAGAAGGCAACCTGGGAGAGGTTGAGGCTTTGTTCGACAAGTACACCATGAGCCCAATCAAATGGTGGTGTGTACAAGGCCAGGATATCAATTACCTATGATTTATCTCACGGGTATAACATTTATTGAAAATTTCATTAAGTAACAAACATATTTTTTTGTACATTGTTAATATGTTACTAATTTGAAATTTCCAACATACTTTTTTTTTTGTAACAAGTGGCTAGTAATTCTTCCGCAGAGTGCAAAGCGGAATTGGATTACTTATGCATTCTATAAAGGATGGGGATTTGGTACATGTGCATTCGAATTTGCACCTCTAGTCACACAAGTTTGAGAACTATATTAGAGGTCCTCACAAACTTTGTGATATTCTTCTAGAGGCTACAAACTTGGATGCCTCCACAACCACTCTTGCCCAACTTTCAATATTTGATGGCAAAGATGACGTTCAAGGGAGTTCACAAGGAGCAGAGTGTGGAGCTAGCGGGAGTGGCATGTAGGAATCTAATTTTGAGGAAAATCTTGATGATATATTCTAGATTATTTGTATTCATATTTCCACATGATTAATGAAAATGTTAAATTTTAAGCATATTGAATGTTTTGTACCTTGATTCTACTATATTTTTCAAATTTTGTATTTCTTATGAACTGAAATATGAGTAAAATGAGTATATATGTATATATATGTAAGAATGTACCCAAGACGTACCGTATGTAAGGGCTTTTGAAAATTGACATATCCGTGTACCAAACACGTAGTCATAGCTTTCTGATAACATAGATGTCAAGAATCATCGCAAATCGCTGCAATGGATTTCTTCTAGACTGCACAGAAACGTTCCACCCCCTTCATACCAGGTTGGAAACGTTTCCGGTACGGAAACACTGTGGGTATGTTCTAGATACATACCCAAAGGTCGAGGGTACACTTCGGGTATAGAAAACCGTACCCGAACCGTACCCAGGGCATGTGGGTATGTACCCGCAGTGTACCCCAGGGGAAAAACGTTTTTTTTTTTTATGTAACTCAAAAAAAATAAAATAAAATATTGTTACTTAAAAAATGATACCAAAAATGATGGTTCTTCCTTTGTGTATTAATTCAGGCTACACATAGATTCCGAACCCCTCATTATCAATCCAGGAATGTAAGCTTGTGGAATAACTTAGATCAACAAAAATAATTGAGATTTATTTTTTCCTTCTTTTATGATATAGCTTTATCATCGAACGCATATAACTTTGGCATGGAGGTCCAACTGTTTGGTAAATCTTTGGCACCAATGCCAGGGCAGAGGCATAGAGAACACATAACAACACAATTTTAGAAGAATTGAGGACAATTTCCTATGGTTTCCAGGCTAGTTACACATTACAAGCGACAAAATTTAAATGTTTTTTTAATGTCTAGTGAGACGTCTAACTCAAGCTCAAGGCATTAATAATTAATTATCAAATCTGTAATACAGTCTATGTTATTAACTATTATGTTTTGAACATTATGAATAAATACAAACTCAAGTCTCAATTCTCAAAGTATTGGAAATTTGTTTTCATGTTCTATGAATGATTTTAAGTTGTACGAGTATTAAATTTCAATAAGTATGCATATGCTTCTTTAAATTTATAATTATATATATAAAACGTACCCAAAAGCGTACCATACCTGAGGTTTTTAAAAATTTGCCGTATCGGCGTACCGTACCTGTACCGAAATAGTCTAGATTAAAAGTAGCTGAACCTTTTATATTTTATTTTTCGCTTGAAGCATCATCTAATGAAGTGAAGGATAAACAATTAAATTTTGTTAAAATCAACTTTCTTTTCTGAGCCTAAATACAACATTTTAACATTTCCTGTTATATGTTGTTTACAAGCCCTTCTTTTGCTATAGTGGGGGTCCTAGGTTAATACTAATACACCTAGTTCATGTGTTTGGTGGGAACTAACCACTTGGTGTGATATTGTGTAATTGTTTTCCATCGGTAGGATACTATGGTGACTTAGGGTCAGGATCAGCCTGTCAAGTTAATTTGTTGATGTACTTCCACCCAATAAGCAGTAAGACAATTTCTATATCCTAATACAATAAGTGTTATACCTATTAAGGTACCAATTGATTTATGTTTTGTCATTTCTGCTATTAGTTTCTGTTACTGTTCAACTTCTTAGGAAATGGAAAATTTTGAAAAATCATATATTAGTTGCAAGGAAATAATCAATTTCATGCATAAATTCCAGGCAGAGTTATACAGAATGAAGAAAATGTTTGAGAAAGCAGAGCCATTGTATCTAGAAGCCATTGAGCTATTGGAGGTAACCTTGGGCCCTGAAGATATGAGGTAAGGATTTGATTATATTTTTGTTCTGTTTAACAAAAGATGTCGATTTTTAGTATGTTTGGAAAACGTTTCAATTTGGTGCGGTTGTAAACATTTCTAAGATGTGTAATATATGCTGTCTACTTGGAACAAATGTTGTTTCATTCAAGTGACATTATCATGCTGTTCACTTTGAAGTTTCTGCTTTTCTCTGCTTACAGAACACAATATATACAACTTTGCAAGAGGTAATGTCCATGCATACAGGTTTTATGCAAATGATACTTATTATCTTGTGTTATCTGTAGGGTTGGTTTTGCTTTGCACAACCTTGGAGGATTCTATCTGATGCAACGCAAACTGGAACAAGCTAGGTCTTGTTATGAGGTTTGTCAGAGATGGTTTATGGTCTATTTCAATCACAATTACATTAGACATGCTGCTGTGTTGGTGTATTTCCTTGTGTATCAGATGTAAGAACACACAAAAACCCAACTGGATTTTTTTTTTCCAAAACACCATCTTTTACCAGAAGAGTGCGCAGGAATACTACCATACTCTTACAAGAGCCCACAGAAGCGATATCTATATCTGCACCGAGTACTTAACCTCTACCGGTCAGATGTATGAGTGCAAAGCCACAGTTATAGGGTTTGCATGAGTCAATTCAATGGTCACGAATAAAATGTTCAACAATCAGTTCATAAAAGTGAACTAATGTCAAAATAACCACATCCAGGTTTAGGGATGTCATTAAGATAGAGCAAAGAGGCTCAGCTTGCTCTAGAGAGAGAGAGATGAAAGGGTTTGAGGAGCCTATATGCCTATAACTTGCCTATCCTTGTATATGCACACACAAATATGCAACAAAGAAATTGAAATGCACTGGGGCAATCAGAATAGATCCCCTTTAGTATCACACGGAGTCTATACTTAATTCGAGCTGTAGTTAGATATTACATGGAGTCTTGTAAGCTTTCATGAGAAATGCCCAGTTGTTGAAAGCCCTTCTGGTTACTTAGTCTACTTTTTAAAAATATTGACTGCAGGGTTTTTTATTGGATTGGGATGATTAATAGATCTAATATTATCGAGAAAAACCTTTTTTTGGTCTTGGAGGGAGCATGAGAAAGACCAAGACCAAAAATGCTGAAATGGAGCATTAAGAGTTCCAACCATTATCGTTGGATTCAAACATAGTCACTTTGTCTAGGAGCAGTAGTTAGCGAGATTGGAGTAAGCAAGAAGCACTCAACTTACCAGCAGAGTGGTTTTCATCCTCTATATTTTGGGCAGAAATATTTAATGACGTCGTATGGCTTTGAACACCTTTTTAACATATGAAGAGTAGCTTTTTGGAATGAATTTAGACCCATATGGCTGAATCTGGCTTCGACAATAACTATGTACCATAGATATAATACAAAAGGAAGCTAGGATAGGATTGCTTTGGCATATTTAGATAACCACTATAATAATTTATGTGTATTTGACTTACTAATCTTGATCTTATGGTATTGCAAATACCTTGAACCTGCAATTTCCCTCTACAAATTTCAAAGTGCATGGTTTAGGGAAGCTTTGAATCTTGTCTAGTCTATTTCATAGAATCCAAATTCCTAGTTTACTGCTATATAAAGGGTTTACCAGTTTTTTTGTACAAAGTTATAAACTCCTAGTTATTGTTTGTAAGGGGAGGTTCTTTTGATTCTTTGATCTAGGGCTTGTTTCTTTGTTAGTGGTAAAATGCCTGCTGCTGTTTTTGTCTATCACAGAGGTCAGGCCTGATGTATCCCCTCTTAAAAAGGTAAAATATTTTAACTTTTATCAATACAATTTAGGCATTTTGACTAATTTAATCACAGTCATATGATTTGGACTCAAAAAGCCAAAATGGAGAGCCAACTATACACGAATTAATAAAAAATGATAATATTCACAGTTACCCTAGTCTCGGAGATGGCGTGTTTATGGGATGGCTATTTTTTTTCTGGATTTTGAGGAAGGTGGGGGGAAGGCTATTAAAATATTTAATATTGTATAAAAATAAAAAAATTAACTACACTGATGGGCGTAACCTATGATGGCAGCCCAAGATGGGCAAGAGAAAATGAAATGATTACAATTATGTCCACGAGACCTAATGGTCTATGCGACCACAAATTGATACAATTGTCTCAACCACCCAAAGGTGATGGTATTACGGGCTGATTTATCTCTTTAAGAAGGCTATTCCTTCTCTTGCTTATTTGGGTTATCAATTTCCCTAACATTTTTGTCCTGGTCTCTTCAAATAGCTCCACCATGGAGTCAACTTTTAATGATTTTGTATACTTGACACCATAGTAGCAAAACACGTTTTGGGAAAAATTGTTTTCTTTTTAAAAGTATAGATTTTGTCTTTTCAAAAAATTGCAATCAATCAGAAAAAAATTAGAAAAACTGAAAACTGCTGAAAAATAAGAAAAAGGAGAAAAAGTTAAAAAAATATTTTCAAAGCATTTCCATTGCACTGAGATACGTATTAGGTAGTTCAATTGGATAGAGAATAGACACAAGTTATGAGAGGAAGATAAATGAGATTGTACGCCATCAAAATCAACAAAAGTGTTTTCTTTCTTCAATCTCTATACTTTTCAATTTCATTACATTACAAAAAAGGGGGGAGCTAATGGCAAGGTAGGCTAGTGATAATTATTCACCAGGTCGAGATGTTGAAGCTCTAGTGCCAGATCCTCTCCTTATTTGAGTGACAAACTTGTCGCCATACCCACACTCCTATATATCAAAATCCTCTTCATCTAAAATAGGCTCATAATCATTTTCGAGCCATTCGAATTTAGGATCAATTTCATCAAGGTCAATTAGGTGGTTTTCCTTGATGGTATCTGACATTATCAAATAGAATGCATGTTTTAGTTATTTTGACCAATAATACTTCCTAACCTTGGCGTGCAAACTGAGGATTAAAAAAGGCAACAATTCCTAACCTTGCGCTTTCTTGATCTTTGGGCGAATATTGTGGTGGGCAAACACCAAATCATTCTTTTGTTCTTGAGTGAGTCGATTGTTTTTTTTTGGAATGTATATGCTCGAACACACATCAACTATGCTCTCAAGTGAATGAACTGCATGGCTGGCTCAAAAGGTACATTGCCATCCATCAAAGGTGTTTGGCTTCTTTGCCAAAGCGATCCCACCATTGTGCTGCAAAAATAAACTTTGTCAACATGGTAACATGCACACTTGAATCAAAATTTAACACCTTTACCATATGTATGTAAAAAAATGTTTGCTTGGTTTGAAGGTCTTCCTTCTTATGATGGATGACCTATTAGAGAAGAAACCCCTTGCCTAATTGTATATCCAAAACTCTCCCATAGCTGCCTCTAACTCCTATATGGGAAATATTTTCTCCATGTACTTAAATAAGCCCTCTCTAACCTCTTCATCATCTCAAAATGAGCCGCTAAAGAACAATGTTGGATTCAAGAAATATTCGGCAGCATGGAGGGGAGAATGCATTTGATGATCCCTTCTATTATCCATTATCTCCCATAATGGCCTATACTTGGCCTTGTTGTTCTCCAATTTGCTCATAATACCCTCATAGGCACTATCCATGGCCCCATACAAAAAACCCATGTCGGTTTTATCCCCATCGATGACTCTCAATACTCGAACTAGAGGCTTAGAGAATAGGAAATTTCTCTTTGCTTCTTCCAAAAAAGACGATGAGAAAACATACCCATAGATTTGTCGTCCATATGTTTTGCAAAGGAAGAGTCCACCCACTAAGTTGAAACAAACATTAATTTCAAATTTATTTTTTGTTGGCATAGAGTTTGCAGCTCAAGGAACTGGGCTACAAACCTTGTCACCCTAGGCGAAGAAGATTCTTTGCGTTAGCAAATGTGTGCATCATACTGAGCACCCTTGTGTGATTGCATATGAACTTGGTATTTGTGTGGGCCTTTTGCGAAACCTCTTTCACCCATGGGATTTTTCCTCTGTCCTCCAAGGTCAAATCAAGACAATGTGGAACACATGGAGTCCAAAACATGGTTTCATATTTATCCATAATAGTCCTCCTAGCAACCACACAAGCAACAACATTATTTGTAATGAACAGAATCACATTCTGTGGCCCCACCTCAGTCACAATTTCATCAAATAGATAAAAGAGTGTCTCACCCAATTTTATTGTATTAGATGTATTGACACTCTGAAGAAAAATTGTGTCAATGTCACACGACACAAGGAAATTGATAAGTGTGCAGTTTCTTCTATCCGTCTATCCATCTGACATGATGGTGCACCTTGTTTTTTTGCCATTCCTTGTGATGTTGTGCAAGAACATCGTTCACATCCTATACAACATCCTTCAGCAAATCAATCCGTAAAGCCTCGTATGATCGGGCTTTGAACCCATGACCTTCTAATTTATAAACATTTCAATTATTTTCAAAAAAACCTAACCCTAACACTTGAAAAATGGCACTTAGGGTTAGGTTGTAATAAATTTATTCATAAACCTAAAATAGTAAAATCTTTTAGATGTGTTTATATTTTGATTAAAAAATCCTAACCTAAACATTGGAAACCCAACGTTTAGAGTTTAGGTGTAATAATTTTTTCATAACCTAAAATAGTAAAATCTTATAAATTTGTAATTATTTCAATTAAAAGGCCCTAACCCTAAACATTGAAAAACCAACATTTAGGGTAAGGGTTAAGGTGTACTAATTTTCTTTATAACCTAAAATAACTAAATCATCTAAATTTGTAAATATTTTGATTAAAAAACCTTAACCCAAAACATTGGAAAATCAATGTTTAGGGTTAGGGTTTATTTAAGTTTTGTTCATTTTTTAAAAATGGAGTACTTAATCGGTGAACATTGAAAGTAGTTGAAAATCTCTTTAATATTGTATGAAAATTGTCAAAAAGTGCCTAAAAAAAATCATGTTTTTGACATTTATAGATAGAAATCGCGACTTTTTGAATATATGATGATGTTTTCATGATTCATCTCAGTTTTTCCTTAAGTTTTATGCAAAAAATTGCGACTTTTCAAAAAATTGCAATTGAAGGGTTAAAATTGCTAGTTAGGGTTCAGATCATGTTTCATGGCCACTTGACCCGCACAAACTGTACCAGCACAAAAACCTGTTTGTAATAATGAAAAAATTGGTTTCAGGGACAGTTGGCAATTTAACACGATAAATTGTGGATTTTGGTAACACTTCTTGACACCAATGTTCTTTTAGGTTGGGCATTCAAGGATGAATTGCCTTTCCATTTCAATTGCTCTTGTGGTGCCAAAAACACATATCCTCTCCTTTTATTCTTCCTTAGGCGTCACCTATCTATGTGTCTTGCATCGCAGTCTTTTGAGCTAGCGTTGGACGTTTTATCCCTATTCCTACCCAAGGGGCTTATAGCCCAAGTGTAATGTCCCTTTTTGGGGGACTTCTGGAAAATAGCTAGGGTGCTGAATGAGAAATGGCTGGAATTAATTTTAGATTTTCTGTACTCAGACTTCCGAGGACTGGATATGACTAAAAATGCACACGAAAACTTTCAATTTTTCCCTTCCTAGGGCAGCGACCTGTTTTGGGAACTCCCACTCACTTTCGGATGCCCTAAACTCGCTGAAAATATGCCCAATCAAGCTCAAAAATTCTGATTCATTACCAACAATCAAAATATGAAGGAAAACTGATTTTTATTTCCTTAGAATTGAATATATGAATTTCTATAAACCCTTGTTTGTAGAGTTACTTTAAAAATTCATAAGTTTACCTAGGAAGTGCCAAAATTCATGAAACTTGGGATCGTGGGGTTTAAAAATACGAAGAATGCAAATATCAACTCAACTTACCCAAACATCCACTCAAACATGTCAAATCTGACCTACAAGCAATTCACCCCTCTTGGAAATAATGAATTAGTGGCTCAAACATGTAAGGAAATGATTGCTTTCACCTGTAATAATTAGTATAAGTCCATCCACGCAAGAAATCATACCATACATCTATCAAAACATATCCAACTTGCTCATAATGCAAGTTGCCTAGGGCTGGATAGAAAGATATCAGCTCCAAATTCCTTGAGATATTCAATAATTCCAAGCATAGATAGAATACTCGCCAAAAACTCGGCGAGTTTAGAAAAAATCGCCAAAAATTATGCTAAACGAGTAACTCGCAGGAAAACTCGCCAAAAATGCAAAAAAAAAAACTCACCGAGTATAGTTGGAATACTCGCCAAAAACTCGCCACAAACTCGCCAAAAACTTGCCAAAGACAACATTCCTTTTTTGGATTTTTGGTGAAGAAAACACAAGTGTAAGAAAAAAATTTGCCATTTTTGGAAAGGGTCCAGGAAGATGTAGCAGCAAAAACTTGCATTTGCCATAACGTTCATTCTGTGGCTCCGTTTTAGGTGCCGTTTTCTCTAAAAGTGCATATTTTCTCGAGCTCTACGCAATGATGGCAATATTTTTCTTATTTTCATAAAATCCATTTTTTGCACCTTTTTGGACCAAGCAACTTTTTGCAATCTTCTGAAAGAATCATGAGCTTTGATCGCCTGTAGACAGATTAGTAATTAAAAATATTGGATAACTTTCCAAAACTCGATGAGTATTCTCCCGTGCTAGGACTAATCACACAAAGAAGCGCAACAAGTTGACTCAAAAAAGGCTCAACGACTTGGTTTTTGTGCAATACAATCTCCGGCTTCGCACAAAAAAAAGTTGAGGCCACATCAAAGGAGCTCATTGATTTGGATGAGATAGATCCATACAGTGAGTGGATTGGGCAAGAAGAGGAAAACCCTGCGTTCACAGCGGACGAGATTGCTTCTTTTGAGAGGGAGGCTATGGAGGGAGAAGCACTAGCAGGACTCCGAGGAGATATTGGACTGGATGACATCTTTGGAGGTGATCTCCAACATGCAACAGAGGAGCCACCAGCACCACCATCTAGTTCCATGATCGAGCCAGATTCGCAGCCTTCTAGGAGGAGTGTGGAGACGCAGCTGAGTGTGGGGACTAGTATCAGCCGGTTGTCGTATTCGCATGATGATGCGATTTTGTATTGTATTTGTATTCAAATCTAATAGAAAACACTTCTTCAACATTTTATGGGCTCATTTGATACATTTTGTAGCTATGTGTTGCTTAAAATTTATGTTTTTTAAAGAAATTTGAGTATTTTTAAGTTGCCGAGTATTCCCAAGTATTGGCCGAATATTGGCGAGTTTTTGCCGAGTTTTTTTTTGGGGGGTCCGATGAGTTTTTGGATTTGGCGAGTTTTCCTACTATGATTCCAAGTATCCTTGCTTGAGGGTTTTCGTATCCAAGACAAGTTCCACTATCAATGGTTTTCGTCCTTGAAGTGGTCTCAAACAAGGGGTTTCCTCCTTGATGAGAGAGAGAAAAGGTACAACCTTTAGCCAAAAGAAATAATAAGATTCAACATGTCCATCAAATGGCCAAGCAACCTCCTTCTATAACCATTAAGGGGTGCTACAATTCATAACTTATGGCTGACCCTTATAATAAGAACCTTTTAATTATCTAATTTGTATTTGGAGCCTACATGTTCAAAATACTTTAAATTCTAATTAAATGAGTTCTTCTATTGGAGCGCGTGGATTCCCATTAGGCATACATGATCAATAATGAAAATATCTTTTTAGAAAATGAAATCCAAGTCTTCCCCTTGCTTCTTTCCTTGAACCCATGGGAAGGAAGAATGGGTTAAGATCTTCAATTCCGCTAGTCTCCAAAATGGGACATGACAGAGTCCCCCCCTTCCCTAGATTTTTAAAACATTGGTTTTAAATGAAATCTTCTTAGTACCCCGGTTCCCAGACATGCAATCACAGCTCCTCCTTCCTTTGAACATGTTCTGGTCTATGCTGGTCAGATGCAATCCATTAAAGAAGCTCCAATGTGTCTCCCTTAAGGAGTCCACATTTGCTTTGTGGATATGATGACTAGTTCAATATTCTTTATTTGCCAAGGCCTGCATGGAACCTTGGTATCCAATACCAAGCCATCTTACGGATATCCCTCATCCTTGTCCCAAACACAGCTGTTATCATCTATTGGTGCTTCCCTAAAATTATAAGTACGTTGGATGGGATTTTTCTTATACTAGTGGGACTCAAATCAACAATGATAGTCCTTTGCAAATCCTTCTCAACCTACAATGGTTACAAACTGGCTCTCTAGTTGTAATGAAACAATAGGATCGACTGGAAGCTGAAGCGATGTTATTTGTGCCTTCGAAGCCTATAAACAAAAATTCGACTGTCAAAATAAGGGTAACCAAAATTTGTCCCATAGATTCTTATGTTGATATCCTTCAAAGATTGGCTAAAATTTAGCTGAGGTAGCATAAGCTCTTGAGACTATAACAAACCTCAAAAGCTGCACCATGTCTTCATTGTAATTGTGCTTAAAAAAGACAATCATGTAAACCAATGCTGAGCATACAAATAAAATTACCCATTATGGTACCCTAAAGACGGAAGAAAACAACTCAGATGAGAAGGAATCTTTGATAGTTGTACCAAACAATCATTGTAAAGACATAGAATGTACTTAATCGTTGCTAATATATCATCAATGAAAGGGTTTACCCAACAAAGATTCGCTGTGTTGGGAGAGGAAACAATTTGTACAAAAGCGAGCTCCAATTTATTACAACCCATGAGCATCAAGGCGAAGCCCTACATTTAAATGGGGAGGGCACTCAGACAATGATCACCCAAAATTGTAGTAAATGGTTGGCTCAGTGAGTTTCACTTATTTTATTTCATTCTTAACACCATTGAGGATTGCCCAAGTGCCATGATTATGCGTATTCATCATCGAACCTAGGGCTTAGATCATCTATTTTGTGCAAATTGCTACATGAGCTTTAAAGTCTAGAAGTGGCGTGATAGAAGGGATAAAAATTTGAATTATCTTCATATCTTTGGTGGTCTGGATGAGAATATGTTGGCTTTGGATCTTCCTCCGTTGCTATTATGTAAAAGTAAGCTTAGGAAAACATCCTTGCAAGTCTGACTTTTCTTAAGAACCCTTGTTTAGATCTTCATGGTGTTGCCCGGAGAATCCGTCAAGAGTTCCACTTGGGCAAAGAGTAAAATTAGAAAATATTAGGTATACAAAGGATTGCTCCATCTTGGTAAGCGAGGGACTGTTGTCGATCATATCTTTACTACATATTTTGCCTTAGTCGAGGCTGGCAATATCCTCTAAATAATAAAATAGCTAGATCCGCAACAACAAGCTTATTACTTGAATCGGAAGCCATCCAAAGCAAGATTTTCGCTTGACTAGAATACAAGAAGACCACAAAACATGTAAATCGGTTCTGAGTCCATGTACTAATGGGCTCACAAACATTCCACTTATTGGTCTAAGGCCCAGGGAAAGGTTCCTCAAAGGAGAAGGGCAATCTTTTCATAGCAGTTGTTTGGAGGTAGAGAAGGGGCCTTTGTAGCTCACCTGTCAATTTGTCATCCCTTGAAACGTCATTCTCATCCTCCATAATTAGTCCAGTACCAGGGAGCTGTGAAAGCATTTCTGGATGGCATATGGTATAGCATATCTGAACTGAGATTGAGGATCGCTTATAGAAAGTTATGAAGGTTTGTGACATTGCTCATCCATGCTTCTCAAATCTGTAGGATGATGCTCATGATGATATTCTAATGTCCTTTCTTGGCAAACTTTCGGAGGGCAGAGCTAGCCCCTTGTCAAGGACAAATGATCTTGTCATTATATTTCAGATTCGACTGTAATCAGATTTCCGTAGGGCTTGGCACCTAGTGTCAAAGGAAGAGAAGATAGACTGCCCAACCCACCAAAGTATGTTGGCACATTCCTATTGAATGCATCCTGTATATGGGAACTCCCACTAACTGGTAAAGCCTGACCATGTAAATGGAGTTGAAAAATAACAGGGTTGCTTAGGTCAAGCTCAGACACGGTCCGCATTAATTACTAACAGGGTTAGGGATTACAGTGTCGGAAACAAGTGGACAATTAGTGGGGCTATAGGAGTAAAGATATGAAGATGTATAGATGACTTGTGAGATCAAAAAGACTGTAAAAATTCATAACTTTACCTAGGACAAGTTCCAGGAAATAGCATGAACCTTGGGATCTGAGGGTTTACACACATACTGAAAACAATTCAAATAATCAAACCCCAGACTTGCTGCAAACATAAACTCAAACATTCCATATCTTGACTCAAAACCACTTCGTCCATCTTGGGCATAATGAATATAGTGCCCGAACTCGGAAAAATATAAGGAACAAGATAGATTTCAACTCAAATTAGTCTATCCATGCAACAAATCATACCAAACATCTATGAAAACATATCCAAAAGAGCAAGTCGCCTAGGGCTAGGTAGAAAGATATCAGCTCGAAATTCCTTAGATATTCAATAATTCCAAGTATCATTGCTTGAAGGTTTTCGTTCCCAAGACAAGTTCCACTATCAAGGGTTTTTCATCTTTGAAGCGGTCTCGAACAAGGGTTTTCGTCCTTGATGAGAGAGAGGAAAGGTACAACCTTTACCCAAAAGAAATAATAAGATTCAAATGGCCAAACAAACTCCTTTTATAACAATAAGGGGTGCTACAATTCAAATGATGGGTGACCTCATAATAAGTACCTTTTAGTTATCTAATTTGTATTTAAAGCCTACATACCCAAAATATCTTATATTTTAATTAAATATGTTCTTCTATTGGAGCGCTTGGCTTCCCAATAGGAATACATGATAATAATGAAAATATCTATTTAGAAAATGTCATCCAAGTCTTCCCCTTGCTTCTTTCCTTGAACCGACAGGGAGGAAGAATGGGTTAAGGTCTTCAATTCCGCTAGTCTTCAAAAAGGGACATAACACCAAGTGTGTGGTTTGGTTGCCTAACTGTTTGCATGCTGGCATATCACTTGGGGGTCTCTCTCCCAAGCCCTCAAGCTTGAGGTGCTAAGAGGGCCAAGCACTTGCTGGTTACATTAATGGAAATCTGGACATGCACGACTGAGTGTATTACTCTAGCTAATGTCACAGAGATTAGCCAGATCTATTACATTATCAATTAAGCAAGAGTACGCAACATACATTCAGTATTCATAATGCAACAGTAATATCACTTCAATCAATGAACAGCATAAGATAAAGTAAGACATACCATCAACATGCTCAAGACTCAGATCATAGTCACTTAAGAGAGTTTGTTACAAAAGATGTATCCATCATTGCTCATTCAGATAGTATAACATGTGCTAATTCTCTCTCCCTTTATCCGTCTCTGCATGTGCTCAAGGCCTCCTTTTATAGATTTACAATCATGATTCAAACTAGGCTCTATTTCCCACCCAAAAATGGCAAGGCTCGAACCTAACCTCCATTAATGCTCCATTGCATCCATTAAAGATCCACCGGCTCAGCTCTATTCCAGTGATGCACCATGATCTCCTTGCATGATTTCTGCTGACACTGAAAGTGTCAAACCCAATTGGATCACTTTTGCCTGCACACTGCCTTTCATAATATACCTTACGTGCAACTTTGTCCTCCACACACTCAGTCACCCTATCAAACACATTGAGGGGTCAACATCTCCCCATACTAATTAAATTGTCCGTCCCCGAACAAGTCATCTCTTTCTGGCTCATGATATGAATTCAAGCCCATCTTTGTGGATCTGAGCTTCAAATGCACGCCATTTCATGATGACGGCCTTAGTTTCTTCCATTATTCTTGAGTTGTTTGGCAGATAAACTCCTTATGGTCAGCCCCCAGGATTCTTCTGCACCGACTCCCATGTGCCATGTGTGCCTTAGAGGTGAGTGCTTCGGTCACTTCCCATATTTTGGTTTCTTTCTCCATGGCCTTTCACTATAACAACTTCAGTGTCAACTCCGTCTCCTTGCACTTGACCTTTATTTGTTCTACTAGCACTTTCGGCCTCCTTGGGAATTTGACTTCTCTTCTGCCTTATCCCATCTAATGAATACCTTGTTTGCGAGCAACTTATACCTTCTCTCTTCATCCAGTAAGCCCCTATGTCTTTCTGCTCTTAGTCACAAGGCAAAAACTTAAGAAGACTTGGTTAGTTTTGCCATTTCTTGAAACTTGGAGAAACTTGTTCATATGAGTCACATGAGTGGAAAGCTTAGAAAGACCTGACTAGCTAGCTTTGCCTTTTTCCGGAGCTCGGAGAGCACTTGTTCACATGCAACTAGTTGCTCTTCCAGCTCTGTGCACACTTTTACTCTTGTTCAGCCAGGATGGTCTCTAGCTTGGGCTGCTGGCTTTTTTCTACAGGAGACGTTCTACAAGTTGCTCTAGTTTGTCCCATTGGGTCCAACCCGCTCAAGCTTTCTTCTCCCTTAAGTTGGGGCTCCTTCTCCGCTAGCTTTCTACCTTGTCTTCCTTACGCACGCTACTCTAGGCTCACTTGCCTTTTATTCCACACTGTATATCAATTCTTCTCCACCTCTTCCAGTTGTGCCTTCCTTCCTAAGAACATGGGGTAGCTTCGTTAGATTTTGGCATGATACCTTAGATTGCCAATTTTACCAAGGAATACCCCGCCTATTCCTTCATATAATTCGTCGGGATTGTAGAACACCACTAGTCTCTAGTTCCCCACTCTGGCGTCATATTGCTTTTTAAAGGTGCGTACGACTTCCTTTGGGCATTTTGAACTCTGGCTCATCCAAGAATGGGTATCCATGATGAATGAAAGCAACATCCTGGTGAGTTACTAAGGCATTCTCCACGCACATTGCCTCCAAAAAGTGAGAGCTCCTATTAGTCAACCTCTTATCTTGGTGGAGGGTCCTTCTGATTTTCTCTCCACTCTCCTCTACGACTATTCTCCAGGTTCTCCATCCTTGCACTTTCCTTTCTTCCAGAATCCGTCTCTAAATACTGATACCAAGATCGTCAAACCACTAAGCCTTTCTTGTTTGTGCACACAAGCGCTACTTATAGTATTATATTTTGGCACCTTCATAGATCGGTGATTTGCTCACTTGTTTATCCGACCTCTCCTTATACTCCAATGTTTCCCATTAGTCCTCTGAGAGGGAGTCTTCGGTCTCTTCATTTTGGGTTGCTAACGGGGAGCTTCCTTCACTAAGTATGCCTACTTTTGTCTTCACCATTAGGGAGCTCTCCCTCATTCTACCAATGGTCATAGGGACTTGGCAGATTTTGCATCGCTGGCAGACTTGGAGAGTGTTTCCTTAGTCGGGTGCACTTTGATGTTGCAATGTCGGTGGTTTTTGTTTGGTGCTGCAAATGGAGGTGTTTGTTTCACTGCCTTAGGGAACTTTCTTTAAAGGGGGTGTTTGCTTCTTTGGATTTGACCTGTGGTGTTTGTTAGGCTTTCCCTTTTTCTACTTCTGATTGTGCTTCAGTGTGCCCTGTTCTTTTGCCACCTCACTTGTGAATGCACTCCCACTTGTTCTTCTTTGTTTTAGTTTAAAGTTTTCTCCTCTTCATCTTCTTCTTCTTCATCAAATTAAATGACCATTCTCTGGAGTGACTGCTTGGTCCTTGGTTGTTGTGACACTGATATTGTCGCACCAACTTGCGGGGTGGTAGTGCATAATCTATTAGGAATAGTGTCTGTGCCTTATAGAGACCAAGCAAGGAGTTTCCAAAAGTATGTGTTCCTATGATGTAAGGTTTAAGATCTTGATTTCAATGTTGTCATATGAACTACACTCGGTCTAGCAGACAGTGATTTGTAGGCCATCTCTTTAAGTCTTTGCAATAGGGATTGTCCATGAACATGTTCGTCGAACCGTGTAATGTCCCTTTCCAAATGCTCGGAGGCGCAGTTGGCCTATTTTGCCCTTTTTCCTTGTTTATTCCCTTGGGAATTAGGGCGTGGGAGATGTATAGGGAATATTTGGACCCTTTATATGCATTAACTTTATAATTTTACGTTGAGATGTTTTTTAATGCACTTTATATTATAATTTCATTTTGAGGTGTTTTAAGTCATGGCTTATGACTAAAGTGAAATATTAATTATTATTTTATGTAGTGGCGTTGGAAAAAGTGGAGGATTAGGGTTTCAAAGGAGTTATAAGGATGACTAGAGGATTAAAATAAAGGCTATGTTCATTTGTTTTTTTTGCTGGAAAAAGTTTGGTGAGCCTGCTTGTTCAATTCTCTTGCTCAAGGAGTGAAATCCTTTGTATCCTTGGTTTCAGTGCAGATGAGACTTTGGACCCTAGCTGGAAGGGTTATTTCGGTGAGAGGATTTATCCTCAATCCCTAGTAGCTGCATTTACAGGTATCAAGGATTATTTTCAGCATACTGGCGATTATTCTGGTACTAATACAAATTGGGAAAATACTATAGGTTTTTTTGTCATAGACTGGGCCTTGAAGGTTGATGCTATAGCTGGTTGCCACATCATAAGTTGGTGATTATTGAGTGCATATCAATCTTTGGAAGGAGTTAAGGGGTTACAAAGGGTCGCAGAACAATCTACCATTGCTGTTGATATAAGTCTAATACAACTTCAGTTGTTAATACATTTGGTTTGATATCCATCTATTACCTGGCGATGTTGCTTCAAAGGTATTAATGTAGTTTTAAACAGAAAATCAGACCGTTATTTCTGCTATACAACTGAGCCATACTCAACTGTTCAAACGAATAATAGTTTATGAGTTTAATATCGAATGCATGCCAACTATTTGATCCATTTCCTTGCCCCGTGGATCACTACACTTAGAAATATATTACCAGCAGTAGCTATATCATTTAAGAGGTCTGAAATTATTAATTTGAACACTATATATTGGAATGTTTGCTTCATCTCAATGTATGGTAAATGTTTGTTAAAATGTCTCTTCGTTATTCCTTGTTTTTCTAACTGCTTATGAGAGTGTCAATGACATTTCCAGTTCAATAGAATGATTGCCAACTATTTGATGGAATGATGCTATGCAATCTTTGAATATTTTCATAATAATGTGATGGATGTATGATCATTGTCATAGCTGTTCTAAACATTGCATGCAAACCGTTTGACAAAATGCCTACAAGTAAAAAGTCAGGAATTTTTGCAAGTTTGGAACAATATCTCTTGGTTGGTATCGCTGAAATATCCCCAACCAAGAGATATTCTTCCAAACTTACAAAAATTAATGACTTTTAACTTGTATGCATTTTGTCAAATAGCGTACATGCAATGTTTAGAACAGGGATGACAATGATCATACATCCATCACATAATCATGAAAATATTCAAAGATTGCATAGTCTCATTTCGTCAAATAGTTGGCAATCATTCTATTGAACTGAAAATGTCATTGACACTGTCATAAGCAATTGGAAAAACAAGGAATAATGCAGAGATATTTTAACAAACATTTACCATACATCCACTTGAAGCAAACATTCCAATATATAGTGTTCAAATTAATAATTTTTGACCTCTTAACTAATATAGCTATTGGTGGTAATATATTTCTGAGTGTAGTGATCTAGGGGCGAGGAAATGGATCAAACAGTTGGTATGCACTTGATATTATACTCATAAATTATTATTCCTTTGAACAATTGAGTATGGTTGAGTTGTACAATAAAAATAACAGTCTGATTTTTTTTTTAAAACTGCATTAATACCTTTGAAGCAACCACACCTAGTAGTAGATGGATATCAAACTGAATGTATTAATAGTTGAAATTGTATCAAACTTATATCATCAATTATGGTAGATTGTTTTGTAACTCTTTATAACCCCTGAACTGCTTCAAAGATCACTGTGCACTCAATAATCATCAACAACTTGTGATGTGACAACCAACTATAGCATCAATCTTCAAGGCCCACTTGATGACAAAATAAACTTGTGATATTTTCCCAATCTATATGGTCAGTACAAGAATAATCGCCAGTATGTTGAAAATAATCCTTGGTACCTGTAAATGTAGCTACTAGTGATTGAGGATAAATCCTCTCACCGAAATAACCCTTCCAACTAGGGTCCAAAGTCTCATTTGCACCGAAACTAGGGATATAAAGGGATTTCACTCTTTGAGCAAGATAATTGAACATGTAGGATCACCAAACTTTTTCCAGAGAAAAATAACAAATGAACATAAACATTATTTTAATCCTCAAGTCATCCTTATAACTCCTTTGAAACCCTAATCCTCCACTTTTTCCAATGCCACTATATAAAATAATAATTAATATTTCACCTTAGTCATAGGTCATGACTTAAAACGCCTCAAAATGAAATTATAATATAAAGTGCATTAAAAAAACATCTCAACATAAAATTATAACATTAATGCATGCAAGGGACCAAATATTCCCTTTATATCTCCCACGCCCCATTTCATAAGGGAATAAACAAGGAAAAAGGGCGGAATAGGCCAACTGGGCCTCCGAGCATTTGGAAAGGGACATTACACAACTCAACTAACATGTTCATGGACAATCTCTGTCACAAAGACATAAAGAGATGGCCTACAAATCACTGTGTCTGCTAGATCAGTTGTAGTTCATATGACAACTTTGAAATCAAGATCTTAAACCTTGCATCATAGACACACACTTTTGGAAATTCCTTGCTTTGTCTCTTGTAATATAACTATTCTTTGTTGTTCGAATTTCGGGATATCGAACTCCTCAAGAAACTTCTTCTTCAGAAGGTTGTAGTCCACGACTACCTATGAGAGATTAAAGTATGATGTATGTTGCGGTCTAACAAGATCGTTGTAAATTGGTATGCCTTCCTCTCAGGGAAGGTCACTCTTTTTGCCCTCCAAATAATCTCATAGGAGTGCACATGATCAACCACCTTCTCCACAACTTGGTACTTTTAGAACTTCGTGGATTGGTTGTGATAGAAGTGTTGTGCGGGCGCAATTGGTATATTTGGTGTGTTCCCCCCTTTGTTTGGGGGTGGTTCAGTTAGTGGCGATCCCATTGACGGTGATGTTTTCGGAGGTGGTTTAATAGGCACCCTATGGGTGGATTCCCTATTGTTGTGCTTATGCTTGGTGGTACTTGGCTAGTATTCATGTTACTTCCCATTCCCAACTCCAGTGTGGGATTTCTCACTACTACTGCGGAGGTAGATTTTGATGGTTGATATGGGACTAGCTGTTGCATTATAAATTTCTTGGGTTACCCTCCTTGTAAGCTCCTCTATTCTTGACAAACTAGGACCTCCATTAAACTCTTTTGCTGTTTGTTGCGAGAATTTAGTAGTGACGACAATGGAGCTTTCCCTCTTTTGTGACCTCACATCTCCAAGGGGTCCTAAGATTCCTTGACTGGTGTGCATGACATGGTTTGGGTTTGTGGGCTAGAGACGGGTGTATGCCTTCCCTCTTTCTCAGGGGTCTTTGAGGATTCCTCACTTCCTTTCTCTCCTTCATGCATCACTTGTAGTAGTCATGGTCAACTCCCTTACCTTGTTATATTTGTTCCTACTAAGCTCCCTTTCATCCTGATCCTCCCCTTCCATCATCTTGGCATACCTTCCTCTTAGGTCCACTTCTACTTGCTCCTCCCTTCACACATCATTCACCCGCTTATGCATGAGGGTAGGTTACCTCATGGGCAATTACTCGATTCCACACGCTACAAAGAACATCTTGATCCTCTAGAGAATGGATTGAACGTACATGCCTCTTAGTTTGTGCAAAAATTGCTACTTTGCTTTTCTTTAGACATGATTAAATTTGAAACCGCAAAATTCTAACACAACTCAACACACCTTCCCACTAGATATCTACTATGCGCATCCAAACTTTATTAGCTTGTTGCAACTACGCGATGTGTTATGGTGTCCAAGGGCACTTTCCCCAAGTTTCTATTTCCATTGAGCATATACACCATTATCTAGCAATACAGGTGCTAAAGAAGCTCACAAAAGAAGGCCTCATAAAGCTCATCATAAAGGACATCTTCGACCCATTTCCTTGAATCTCTCTTCACACATCTTGGATGTCTGCGGAAAACTTAGCTTCTTGCTCCTCAAACAATTCTTCCACACATTGTAGTGAGATTCTTTCTGACATCTCTTGTAAAACCCATTACTACAATTAGCAGGTCTTGATGTCGTGCCTCACTCAACGCGAGTTCTAAAACACGTTCAAAGATAACCAAATATCCCGATCAAAGATGGGAAAGGTAATAAAGTGGTTATATATATATTTAAAGTAAATAGTTATACGACGGTTAAAACTACACATTACGAGGGTAACGTGATTAAGTCACACATTACGAGGGTAATGTGATCCAACCCACAATTGCGAACAACATGGAGGATTAAAACAATTTACGCGTTGTTACTACAACATTGTGATAACGATACGAGGGACATGAAGTCATCTTAACATTGCGTTTTCTAGCTATACGGATTACGATTATTTTTAAATGCGTCGATAATTACTACCATGACGACGATACGAAAACACTCCACTTGTTATATAACATATCGTGTGGGAATGATGATGAGGTAAGAAAAAAAAATGTTTTCGGAAAGTCAAATTATCACCAAGGGAGTCATGGGTCCCATTATTCCTTCAGAATGGACCCATGCCCTCGAGGACGAAAATACGGGTTAAAATAATTTTTAATTATTTTAATTTTCTCACAAAAGGAAATCAACAACATGGGTTAAGTTAATTATATAAATTTAAATCATTTAAATTTAATTAACTCATTACGCTAACTTACCCAAAAATAACTAAATTTAATTTAATTATTTTAGGTATCCCGCTAAGGGAATTCCGCAACAAGGGTTGGGGTGATTAAATAAATTTATACCATTTAAATTTAAATTAACCCATTACAAAATAACTAAATCCATTTAATTATTAAAACTAATAAAACATTATAATAATTAATTAAGTTCCCATAACACTTATGTTGTGCACACTTTCTCACCACCCTTGGATCTAGTTAATCTCCACCATAGGATTTAAAATCCCTAATTCCAAAATGATGAGGATATATTAATCAAAACCTAAGCTTTTTTATTTATTTCTTCTCCATTCTTCGGGTTCATTCAGGTCTCTCCAAGTTTTTTTTGTTTTTGCATTGAAGCATTCAAGGATTCAAGTTCCAGGTTATGGGTTTAAAATTCTCCTCCATATTTCTACGGTGAATCTCCATAATGTAGACTAGTTTATGTGTAGGGTTAAGGATTTGTTTAATATTTTCTTTTTTTATTCGTTTGTTGAAAGCCCGCACCCAAGGAAAATTTTGGAGAAGTTCTCTGTTTTTTTTAATTTAATAGACAGAGTTGGGTGATGATTTGCATATCTTTTTTTTAGTATCTTTAGAGTATCTATAAATAAATAAATATTTTTTAAACAAAAACTGCCAGGAAGAAATATATGTGTGTGTGTAGCTAGGCGCATATATTTCTAAGCCTTTAGGGGCAATTGTGGGTTCAAACAATATGGTTTACAAATTTTTATAAAAAACTAAAACTTCATCTTGTTTGGTTTGGGTCATACGGCCTTACCAAAGATTATTCCTCTTTATATTAAAAAAAAAAAAAAAAAAAAAAAACTTATTCTTTTGGCCATACAACCCTAAAACAAAATTTAAATCCCATGTTTTATTTAATTTTTTTATAAAGGGCTAGGAATGGTGTGTTTTTGTGGTGCGCGTGTGCGCATGTGCGCGTGTGTGTGTGCGCGCTTGTTAACTATGCATTTTTTGAAAAACAATTACAGTGGAGAGATGATTTCTAAAAGAGAATTTTCTAGCACTATTACTCAATTAAGGAGAAATTATTTCAAGTTTCATAAACAAGAATATTACATAGATTTTTAATCCAGGTTTAGAGTGAATTTTCTAGAATTTTAAACTTGAATAGAAGGAATATTTCAGCGTGAATAAATCAATTCAACATTGACAGTTATTCCTTTACATTATTTATTTTTCCACATGTAAGACAATAATTAAAAAAACTATAATTTCCAATTTCCAAATAAAAGAAGAGTTATTTCATTTCATACATTATAACACTTCTTCCTTCCCTTAGTTTAATTCTTCATTCCAAGAGAAGATACACATTTTAGAATTTAAAACAGATATTTTATAACTAGAAATTGGAGTTAACTTTCACATTTGTAACAAGAATTCAGTTATATTTTCCACCCCTTTAAATTATATAACTAAAATAATTTTAATCAGAATAATGTGTCCATATCATACTTACAAGAATGTAATAAAATGCAAGTATGCAAGCCCTCCTCTCAAGAGGAAACAACCTGCCAAACTATTGGCTTAAAACTCAATGATGTTGATTTCAAAATCTATTGCACTTCAATATGAAGTCCTCTTCAATATGCTCTCAAACAACAATGTAGAACCTCTAAAATCACAACAGAATGAGCCTAGTTGACCACCCAACCACTTGGCATCATTACATGCCACTAAGAAGATCAAGATGGCATGCTAGCCTCCCCCCAATCCCACGGGGAAGAGGTAACACATCCAACCAGCACATAGATAGAATTCAAATGCAACAATCAACATTCAATACTTGGTTTATCACAAAAAACATGTACTCAACCAAAAAAATAGCCAAGAAGTGCCATGCTTCAAATATATGGAAGAGGGGGGTGAAAATCCCATTTTTTTGTAGTCAAAACAACAAATTATTCCACCTTATCTCTCCATAGATTCAACACCTCTTATCACTCCACAATCACTCCCTTTATCTCTCCATTATCTCCCCTAAGAATAATTTTCAAACCTATGGTTTCTTTCATTAAGGGTAGGGATCGATTTCCAAACCAAATGGAAATACATCCCTACCTGCAAGCCAAATGTAGGAGTAAAAATTTAAAAGAATAACTCTTTCAATATTTTTAAACAAGCTTATAACAATGTAAAGGAGGAAATTACTCCCTCTTCCCATCCATCTCCAAAACCCACACCCCTCAAGGGTGGGTGGAGAAATAAAAATAACATACAAAAAAACATTCATTACTTAGTCATATGCATGATTCAATTTATAACACAATTTGAAAGAACGAATTTCAAATAGGAAACAAAGGGGGTGCAATATACTACCTTTCACTCAAGCACAATTTAACCAAGAACTTTCACCAAGCAATCTCCAAATGCCTGCTCCAAGCTCCAAGCTCTTCTACCACAAAAACGTTTCCAGAAAAAAGAATCCCTTCCCTAAGGACATGAGGGGTCAAGAAGGAAAGGATCCCCCATAAATATAGCAATGGGAAGGTGAATAAATGTCAGCCTCCACCAAAACCACATCCAAACAAAATACAAAAAAAATATCCAAAAAAATTAAAATTAGGGAGAATAAATTTGGTTCCAAACAATCATGAGAAAATTCACAATTTCAATAAACATACCCAAAATCACAACTCTAGAAATTTAGAGTGTGTGGGAGGGGGGGAAATGGGCCAATGGGCCTCATTTGCATTGAAAAGAGCCCATCCCCCATAGGGAAGGGGGCTAGGGCCCTTTTTCAATGCAAATCAAACCCTTTGCTTGCCATTTACCCTTCCTAATTGACAATTTTTTCTCAAATCCGAGTTGGGGAAAAATGTGACATTTAGGAGGGGCAATTAAGCTCACCTAAGCCATGTGTTGGCTAGATTTTCTGCATAACTGAAAAACCTAGGCAGGTTATGAGATAAATATCCCTCATTTATTGGTGACGCTCCCGTGTAAGATTTTGTCAGTTAAATTCTCTAGTATCTATTTGTTGGTATTACTTTAACCGTGTAGCTCATGAACCATAGCTATACGGTTCTGCAGCAAGTAAGCAGTTGTAAAAGAAAGGAAAAAATCTGCAAAAGAGGAAAATAATAGGAAACGGAAGAAAGTAGAGAGGATGTGCAACCCAAGCAATAGTTTTCAAAGTTGATTGCATGCACGTAGATTAAAACAAATAGATCATTAAACACATAATTCAAAGCAAAGGAAACTTTCAGATCTAGATCTATAATAACACAAAGTTTATGAATAGATCTAGAAAGAAATAAGAAGCAAAATACATCGTTGACACAAAGTTCTCCAGAAATCTCTTCTCTATTCCTTTGCTTGTATAAATCAGGGGTTTCAGCTCAAAGTCTGAAACACAAGAATGTTGATTACAAATTATGATCCTTTAACCCGTAGGTTCTTCCTCTATTTATAGTGTATAAAGGCCAATTACAAATAGGAAGGTTTAAATGAATTCCAGCATGCAAAAGTTGTGAAAAGGGGAACAACTGACAAATTCCTCTTTACATGACATACATGATTTATAACTACAAAATAAGAAAAACGAATAAAGAAAAGGAAAAGAAATTGGAAGAAAGCTGAAACACTTCCAATCTCGTTCTTTTTCCATATTCTGCATGTAGTTGACTCTTTTACATTTGATTCTCACCAAACTGGATTTGGAAGTAGGAGACTGTGATTTGCTTGTGGGTATTGTCTTTGCCTTGTCTTCCCTCTTATCCTTGAAGGTTTTGCAATTCTTCTTTAGTACATGCAAAGTAAATTCGATGAAGGCTTCAACTGGAAGATTGGGAGCACATGCACAAGATCCTGGAAGGAATTTTCCATGCATTGACTTATACACAAACTGTGTTAGAAACAAGAGAATGAATTTTGCCGGAAGCCTTTGCAATTATGAGATCTGGATCTGTCAATTAAATCAGTGATAGGTTCAAGGCCTATGTCTGTATCATTGACTTCAGCAAATCTAAAAGCTATGCATGATTCTGCTGATCTTTCTCTTTCATCCTGCTTCAACATGGCTGGAACAATCTTTGTCTGAGCTCTTTTTTTTTAATTTTGCCGGAATCCTTTGCAATTGGAACCATTTGTGCAGATTTGGCAACTTCTTCAGATTCAAAAGATATATTCAATGTACCTGACATTGATTTGAATACCTGTAATTTTATTCAGACAAAGATGGAGTCCATGGCACGAATACTTGATTTTTATCACCAAAATCTGCTTATAAAGTCAGTTGCCCTAAAATTTGAGGTTTTACATGCATGCAAAGCAAGAAAAAATATTATTTAATTCACCTAGGCACTTATACCAATATGCAGATAATTATCATAGCAAGAATCAAGTCATTCCAACCCTAGGCGCCAAACCTTGAAGCTCCCTCGCAATGAAAAATACTCTTTAATGCAAAAACCTCTTTCCTTTGGCGCCAAAACCTATCTGGGCTGCAATGTTTTGCAAAAAGAATTAATTGCTTCTTCATTACAGTAGCCCATGCTTATATAATCCTCAACATTCTATTTTTAATAATTTCCCTTCCTATTTCTGGTAATTTAATTAATAAACAATCATGTTTACTCACCCAAATTGGGCGCCCAATTATTCATGGTGCTAGTTGTTTTTAACTAAATTTATTTTATTTATTTTTACCATGCATCCTTGACTTCTCTTTAGTTCATCCACTTGCATTGACTTTCCTTCCATTTATGGCGCCAAAATTGGGTGAATAAACTTTTAATAAATATTATTAAATGCATTGTTATTCACCCAAGGTGGGTCGTAATTTTTGGCAAGAGGAATTGCTAAAAATAAGAAGTCAACTTGATGGGAATTTCCACCCTGCACTACAGCTCCAAAAATCCCCTTTTCCACTTAAGTGATTTGACTTTCATAATGAAAATTTTTACCCTGCAAGGCAGGTAAGAAATTCCTGTCGGTGCTTTAAGTGATTTTTCTTTTATAATGGGAATTTTTACCCTACAAGGCAGATAAGAAACTTCCCACCTGCCTGCAACCTCTAATATTCCCATTGCAGCTTAAGTGACTTTGACTTCATGGGAAAAATTATCCTGCAAGGCAGATAAGAAATTCCCGTCTGCCTGCCAGTGCCAAAATTCCCACTGGCAACTTAAAGTCTTCCTTCCAAAAAGCGTGACTTGCATTAAAACTGACCTCTTTTAATAAAGTGTGACTTGCATGGGTGAATAAATCTCTTTGGTGGGAAAAGTTAGCCTACTAGGCAGACGTAAAATTCCCATCGGTGCTTTAAGTGATTTTTATTTATTTTATAATGAGAATTTTCACCTTGCAAGGCAGGTAAGAAATATTTCACGCCTGCTTGCCGCCTCTAATTTTCCCATAGTAGCTTAAGTGACTTTGACTTCATAGGAAAAAGTACCCTGCAAGGCAGATAAGAAATTCCCACCTGTCTGCCACTACCAAAAATCCCATTGCAGCTTACAATCATTAATTCCAGACAAATGTGACTTGCCTTGGAGAGGCTTTTTGTGCATGACTTCATCTTTTTTGGTCAGAAGTTTATATTTTGAGGCTGATTCCTTCTAGTGCTGTGTCGGTAGATGATCTTCAGATGCTTCAGGTAATTAAACAGACTATACTGGTGAAGGAATTGACCTAAGGGAATTTCACAAAGAAACAAACGGAGAAAACCGGAGAAAAATGCAAAAGAAATAAATAAAAGTGAAAAACGTTGCCAGAAGTTGCAGACAATGCCCTGAATTCGTTCATGGTGAAAACCCTATTGAGATGAGTGAATACTGGCATGCAAAACCTTCATCAGGATTCAACCGGTAGCATAATTTACTTCACACGGGGCATTATTTATTCAATAAATAATTTAATGAAAATTTCTTGTAGATAAAACTTCGCAGAGGGATAAAATGAGTTTGGGTATCTGGGTATTTGTCAAAATTGGCTCATATGATTCACTAGAAATATTCTAGCATAATACAAACATCTTCTGGCAATAAAACATAAAAAGACCCGTTAGTTTAAAAAAGAACAATTTTTTTTCAAATGGGTAGTCCCAGATTTCAAGGTGAAATTTGGGGCCACCACCATGATTAGGTGGCCTACTCCCTCCTAACCAAGACACATCATCACATACCACAAAAAATGCCAAGGACCACCAAAGATGGCATAAAACACCAAGTTAGCATTAACCAAAGGAGAATAAGGGTACACACTTAGAAAAATACAACATGAACATACATCACAAAGGTAAGAGGTAAGAGGTAAGCCAACCATCACATAATAAACCAAATACAATATACGAACAATGCACAACACAAAGAGAAGGTTTCGTAAATCGATAGAGAAGGAATGGTTTGGCCTCATGGGCCTTTTGTGCTAATTTGGATGCATTGCTTGAACCCCATGTTATCCCTTGATCGAATACTTGTCACCTGCAGACTCAAGGCAAACCTCATATCTGCCCAATATGATAACAAAATACAATACAATAATATGCATCGAAATCAACATCAATATAAGCGACGATAAGCTAAAAGTATATCGACAACATGAATCGTCTACCAAATGAAACAATATGATCATCATCGTACATCAAATATGGATTAAATATTTTTTTTATTGATAAGGCGGGTTGATGGGACCCGTTCCCATTAAAAACACAACTTAAAAACCCTGAAAAGATTTTCTAGAGCTGTTAGGCCTAGACCCCCTGATTACAAACCTACTACACTTTACCTAACCAAACAGTCAAATACATGCTATTTCCCATTCAGAGACGGAAAAAAGTCCTCAATATTACACAATTGACCTTTTTCATTTTTTCTATTCTTTACTTCTTGCCACTTGCCATACCCTGCTGTAATAGATAGCGAACGATCACCAGGATTTGGTGAAGCCATCCGATTATCCGGCAGGGCTTCCTGATCCGAATTCAATTTGGCAGGAGAAAGCTCCCTTTTCGTCCCGCTTACCACAATAATCCCTTGAGGATCCTGAACTAAATATAACTTTTCTTATTCTACATTTTCCTTTGCCTTATTCTCAGTACTGGAATTGCAAGGCTCCTCCTTAAATGTCGCAACATCCACCAATTCTGGATCCATAGGTCCCCATCCTTTGGTTGAGGTCTAGCCACTCTTCTTTGTCGGCTTCTTAATCACTGGACATGAAGCTTGCAGATGACCAGGGTTTTTACAATTTCTACATCGGAATGCCGTGTTTTCGTAATCTAAAGGCTAAGAATGCTGAAAATTTCCAAATTTTAAATTAATTTGATCCGGCAGCTGTTTACTCAAGTCGACTTCCACACATATACAAGTGAAGGAGAACATGCCCGCATGTGTTCTGTCCAAGTCTTCTTTTAAAAACCTCCCCAAGGCATTACCAATATCTTCCAATGCATACCAAAGGTGTAGAGGAAGATTGGGAAGTCTCACCCAAACTGGTGTTTTGGAGATCGAAAGAGAATTGGGGTCGAATTCAGGGAACCAAGGAGTTAAAAAAGACCAGCATTGCCCGAAAACTACGGCCCATCAGCTAGGCACCACTGGTCATCTACCGTTTCTCTAAAATGAACCACGAAAAAGCCTCAAGAACAGAGGTAAATTTCACATTTATCTGTCCAGTTTTGGAATATCCATTGGTACAAGATATGGATTAAATATTAATACCAAAACATGTCAATGATAACACATAATATCATCATCACAACATAATATCTGAAAATGCATAGTGGGATTGTGTGCCTCATAGTCAACTTGTGATCAAGTGTTAGCATCCTAATGCCAACAATACAATATCCTGAATAATGTCATATCATAACAATGTATCAAAACAATGAAAACCTTGTCAAGCAACAATGTCATGTGATAATGTCCCATCAAAATAACAAAACAAGTAATATTGTCCCCTTCATCACAATAGTATAGATACAATGAGTCGCACGCGACCAAAACGAGAGCACTGAAAAGGATGGGCACTACACTTGATAACAAAACCAAAATGTGGGGTTTTTATCCCTATTCCTATGCAAGGGGCTTACACCTAAGGCACAAGCCTTCGGTGAATAACGCTCATCCGAAGACTTAGAGAGTCAGGTACCTGCTTGTTTGGGTTCTAGGTACATTCAATCATTAACGGACCTTATGAACTTTAAACATGGACTTGAGTTATTAATCTAATTGAAATTTATTAACATTTACTTGGCAAGAGTAAACAATATACATTCAATAGATGGAATACAATACCGTTCCATCAATAATAACATAAACGAAGTATGACATAGTTCAATGTGTTTAACACTAGGTCATATTCACTAAGAGAATGTGTTACAAAGATGCATCTGCTGCTCATTCCGGCAACATAGGAATGCTAATCTCATTATATACTTCTCTATGGACCCAAGGCCTCATTTTATTGATTACAATCGTGATTCAAACTAGTCTCTTTCCCGCCCAAAATGGTAAAGCTCAAACCTAACCTCCACTAATGTTCCACTGCATTCATTAAAGCTCCATCGACTCAACTTTGCTTTAGCAGCCGTGATTTCATCTGCGATTTCTACTGGCATTAGTAATATCGGACATTGTCATCTGCGATTTCTGCTGGCATTAGTGGTATCGGACATTGTCAGCTCCTTCTACATGTATTGCTTTCCATAACTTCCTTACACGCCCCTGTCCCTATGTGCTTTGCTACTCATCCCAAGGGGGTCGACTACTAGTCCTTAATTGAGGTATGAGGTTTTCTCCCTGCAGGTTTTCGACAACTAGTCCAAAATTGGGGGTTGACAACTAGTCTGCAAGCTGTTTGTATCCCTGGCCTTACCTGGTGCTAGTTTCTTAATCCCCTGCATGATGTCATTAGTTTTGAAAATTTCATCTTTAACATTGATTTTAGGACATGTGACTTTTTTCTTTTAACACTCGTAATCGTTTTGAATACTCCAACCACTGTCTTGCTGTAATATTTCTTTTGTTTTTTTTTCCCTTACCTAGTTCCCTCCAAATATTTTTTGGATCATACTTCCCTAAGTATATTGGCTCTTTCCTTCTTGTTCTGGGGTACTCCTTTTTTTGTTCTCACTACTTGTTCACATATTTTTCTAATTTCCTTCATTTTACCTTTAGGCTCTTTTAGTGTTCATGCTGCCTTGCATTCATCATCATACGAAGTCTTTGCGAGAAAGCTGTTTTTTCCTTCTTTTAGGTTTAGCTCTTTTGCATTTTATTAAAGCTTCTTGAATTATGTGCATTAGCATCTCACTCATAATGTAATATATACAAATGTCGGATGCCATCTTGTCTTCTCCATTCTGCAAATCACTACTAAATGCCCCCCTAAATGTTTGCCTGTTTTCATCTGTTAAGAGGATGTTCCCTTTAGTTGGGGGTTTTTTTGATTTGCCAAGATGTTCTCATCTTGGCTTCGTGCATGCTTCCTTGTGTTTGAAATTTAATATATTGGGCTGTGATATGATCTAAGCTCCATTACAAAATCCTCTTCTTCCATGTCTATTATTATGGATATACATTTTTATGAACAGATAACATATTATATTACAGTTTGTTCATTGTGGGTTTTGCATTGTAGTTCCCTAACTTTTGCCATTTACTCATACCCTTACAAATGACCAAATTGTATATAATACACAAGCTTAGCAACTCTTCCCCAAAATGCATGATAGTCCCTTGCTCATCCTCTAAGAGTCTAGTCTATTGCTGATTTTCTTCTTTTAGCCATGAAGGATTAGTATCTAGGTCCTCATGGATTATTAGAATGTCAACATATTTGTTCTGTCCTCACATTTAACTTCCTCACTAGCATTATCTTCTCTAGCTTACTGTAATTTGCAATATCATTCTTGAGGGAAGAATATGGGTCTTCGTCGTCTATGTCATGCTTCTTATAAAATTTGGAATTTTGGAGGAAAAAGTAGCATGCAACTATGCTAACCGTTATGTCGTTTTCTTTGATTCTGATACATATGTTTTGATTATTTTTCTTTTTTCTTTATTATAATATTTCTGCCCCAAGATCCTTTATATTAAAACCATTATTCCCCAATGCCCTTTCGCCATTTTCTGCTCCCTTATTCCACACTGTTGCTTTCCTATATCCTTCAAAAACTGAGAGTGTTGCATCCATCGTGTTCATATAATTCTGTAAGAATAATTTTATCTCTATTTCTAGCTATTGGCCGTAATTTGGTTCTCTTCCCCAAGGGTATCACTATCTTCTACAATTCCAACTTACCAACATGAGATGCTCCAAGGCGATTGTTACTCCCTATTTGTTTCTAGTAAGTCTACTAGTGATATAGGTTTTCCCATTGTTTAGGTACATCCATTTTCCATTGTTCATTGGTGCCTTCACTTTTTACCATTCTTTCTTTCTCTTTTCTAGCTGCGAAAAGTTTAGGTCTTCATCTAGATAAAATGTTGAGTTTCTCAACAAGCCGTTCTTTTTTAACACCCATGTCTTATCCTCAAGATTCACCATAGTAACACGTATATGCCCATCTCTTCCTCCTTTCCTTACCTTTCCAATTCTATTTGCTTTCCAAATTTGACCTTTCCATTGCAGCCGGTCTTTGAGATAATCCCTTGTTAAGTTGTTTGTGTCCTCCCCTTCACCATAATCTTTCACTCCCTTAATGATTATGTTTTTTGATCTATCATATCGTTCGCTTTCTTCTATCTTTTGCCTCTCGACTTGCTTTTCTGTTAGCTGTTTCTGTTTATCCAATGGTTCTCTCACTTTTGTGCCCATGTTGTTGCTTCATCTAGCTGATTTCTCAGGCCATTCTCTCTCGCTTCCATGTTTTGAAATGATTGTTGCAGTCCTTTTATTTGGGTTGCATTTACACTTTCACCACAGCCTTGGCACTTATTGGAGAGTGACTGGTTTGCTTGAAGGCATGCCATTTGTGTCGTCCAATATCCACAAGTTTTTTGCAATTTTGCTACTTGTACCTTAAGAATGTTGCTGTCTTCCTCCAATCTTTGTTTGGTTTTCATCACTTCTTCCATTAAGATCTTAAATTGTTTCCCTTGCTTCTATGTTCTTTAGCCTCTCTTTAAGGCCCATTAACTCTTATACATATAGTTTTGGCAACCAAATGAAGGGTGTCGTTGTGGGGCTATATGTTACCCCATCATCCTGAGTCTGTCCCAAGAGACCCTTGCTGCCATGCATATGTGTCTCCTCAGATCCTTCTATTTCTTATTTATCATTACATGACTGTGTTCTCTTGTGCTTTGATATTGCCAATCAACCTTGGACTTTCTTTTCTTCGTTTCTTGACCTGCATGTGGATTTAGTTGAATGCTCAGCTTCAATTTAGGTAAAATCCTTGATTGTTTTTCTATCACTTTTTTAATGTGACTGTAACCCCTTAGTTTTCAGTCTCTGTTTATGCTTCTTCACAATCTCTGCCCTTGCTCGAGGTTGTCGTCATCTTATTATTCCCCAGTATTGCTTTGTTTTGACATAGATTGGTTTCACATGATTTTCCATGTATGTGGTGGTGTTGGTTGAGAGCTCTATCACTTGCAACTGTATGTCAGTATGTGTTCCATGTACATCATACACTTCAACCACCCCTCCCAAGTAGCGATTTGTGTATGCAAATGCAGGAACCATTTGATGTCCCATCATAACTCCTGTAAGGAAGATTTTTTCAGATCGAGATATTCTACTAGATAGGGGAGTCTGCCGATCTCTGATCTCCTGTTCTATTAACTGCTTGACCCCTTGCATGTACTTCTACATTGTAAGGCCCTTTACCAATTGGGGACCACCCAGTTAAAAATCACTTTCTTGGTTACTGTCATAGAGTGTTTTAATGCATGTTGTTTAGATGTCAGGTCTTTTTCTTACACTTTCATCTTGTTTTCAGCTGTCCCCCACTTTGAAATGATGACCTATATGATATAAAGCAGAATTGATTTACGTACCAGTGTTAGGGTTTGATACTTGTTCCTTGTGCCTGCTCTGAGCAAGATGTTGGCTTTTTTGCCCTCAGCGAAGTACTCACCCGTATTGGACCTGCCACCTGAAAACTATGTGATGCACTCTTTGTATTCCGGGTGTGTTCTGCATTCTGGGATCTGCATTATGTTTGGGGCATTGGTCCAAGTTAACAAACTTTATGGGCCTTGAGCATGCGAACATGATAACTTTGTTCCTAAAGTTTCACAATGTCATATGGATGAATTGGACCAGTATTATGAGATACCAATAAATATAGCTGACCTTAAATTTGATGTCCATTTGATGGTCATAGGGGAGTATAAATTTTCCTTTGTGTTTGGAGGAGGCGATCGAAAAATCACAATATCTTGGGCGTTATGGTTGGGTTTGGAGCCCCTTTTTCTGACTTAAAAAGATTGTTTCGAGGCCAAGGACATTGGTGTGATTAGGTTGAGGCCATCCATCGTCAGATAGTGGGGAATTTTCAAAGGTTGTGATGGAGTTGATAATCAATGTGAAACCCTTCAATCAGCAAAAGTATGTGACAAATCAAGATAAGCACCTCAATATTGATACATATTGGTGTTTTTAGATAGATATATTTAATATATTTGTACCAGTATATAAATCTTTAAAATTAAAAAAAAATGAAAAAAAAAACTTGAAGATATTAAGACATTCCTTGAAAAAGGCGGTGTTTTGGGGATGTCCCCATTTCTTTGCTGCTTTTGGTACTTTAGAAGGACGCTCCCCCTGTTCCTCTGCCCGCAAAACATCCTTGAAGTTGTGGGTAGTCTCCCTTTGGCTGAATTTGGTTCTTCAGGGAAACGTTCCCCCTCCCCTAGTCTTGAAGATATCCTGGACAGCTCCAAGTTGGGGGGACATTCCTGCATAACAATGATAATAATTTAATAATAATTCAGCATATTAAAAATTACATAAAAGATACTGAAAAAACTACATAAAAGATTTGGAATATCACAAGTAAAAATTAGGATTTTTCAATTGCATAGAAAATCCATCATTTAAATGTCAAATTAGAAATAAGTTCAAGTAAATAGCTTAACATTATTGTAAATTCCAATGAAATAGACATTAATGTTTGACAAATACTTTAATGGAATACAATTCAAGTGCTCTGAATGTAGAGATGTCATTTATAATAAAGCACAACAGGAAATAAAGCCAAATAAAATCAACCACAATTCTAAATTTGTTTGGCATCTTGAGCTTGAAGACCTACCTTGTGTTGGTCTTGACGGTGCTATGGACTTTGACCCTACATATCTATCTGTGTGGAGGCAACTAAGGTCCTCATCACTCAAATGCCAACTCCTCTAGCTTGAAAATTCATTCCGATGCTACTCAACCTCATCTAGCTGAATGTGATAAAGATGTATGATTCCATTTGACTGTTAAGAAGTTGAAGACTGTAGATCATGGACGTTGGATAATTTGTCCCTTTTTCATTGGTTAGGTTACCCTTCTTGGAGTTATTGTGGTGTACACAAGTTATGCTTTTAACTGAGATGATTGCAAACTTGGCTCATGTTTAGCATGTGGGAGGGTAGATGACATTCATCCTCACAACATAGACCTAGTATACTCTGTGTGGTACTTCATCTATGCGTGCATCAAAGTATTGCGAGTTTGGTTTAACACTTGTATATCATACTCCTAGAGCCTAGTAGCTTGGATACGAAAAAACCTCTCACATTCTTGATACATAATTAAAATGAATAAGTATAAAATATTCAATTATAGAATAGTTGTCAAGAAAAAAAAGTAAATTTGTATTTCCATTAGAATGAAATAATCTATCTTCAATGCTCAAGTGAGAGAGAAGTTGATAAAAATCCTCTGTCATAAATGTTACTAAATTAATTAATGTCCTATTGGGATCCATACATGAAATATAGTATCTTCAATGCTCGGGTGAGAGAGAAGAAGAAGTCTACAAAACTTCTTTGTAGTAAATATGATGTAATTGATTGATGTCCTATTTATTTTATAAGCAAGTTTGATTTCATAATGTTGTAACTCTCAATGATAAATAAATAAAGTTTTCTAATCCATCAGAATGAAATATTGTATCTTCAATGCTCGAGTGAAAGAGAATAAGTTATAAAACTTGTATGTAGTAAATATGACTTAATTAATTAATGTTCTATTTATTATATACACAATTTTGACTTTATAATGTTGCAACTCTCAATTTTAATGAAGTATGTTTACATAATATACATTAAATATTACCATCAAATTAAGTAATTTAATACCTTCCTTTAATGCTCATTTAAAAGACAAGATCAATTTTATCCTTGAACTTAACAAACTTATGTGTGTAGACCATCACATTAGTATTTTCATGGTTATCAACATAATTACATCATCTAGTAGTCAACGTGTTATGTGGTTAACAATAATATTGTCAACCTTAGGTAGTTTAGTAATGATTCATCAGTATGTTGGTTGTTGATAATTGTGTTAACTGACAACCCATTGGGTCTTTGTGTGATTAAACAAACTGATGTACGTGGGGGGAAACGGATCTAAGTACCATGTCCTCCCTTTACCAAACAACTTGTACTCAACAATAACTATGAATAAAGCAATGACAACAATTATATTCTTCTATGCTATAAGTAGTATGCATTTTACTAGTTTGTAATTGATATTTGGTGATGATGTAGTTTTATTACAAGCATTTGGGCATTATGCCTTTACAAAATGTTGCGTCAAATGTAAAATCGGCTCAAAGTGAATGCTGATTGACAATACTTGTTATAGATGAGGCACTACATTATTTTATTAGATCTCTATGTTGAACGTAACTGTATATAATGACAAAAGAATTCAAAATGGTACAAAGAATTCAAGAAGAAGAGGATTGATGTTGTATGAGAAATAATTAATGCTATTGACTCCAAACAAAGGTGGGAGAAGAAGACAACATGGGCAGGGAGGGGGCCAAGAAGTTATATGATCTACTTGATTGGTGGAGAAACAAGAAAGACAACAAAAGTTGTGAAAGGAAGCCAAGCCCATCAAGTGAAGTACGTAGTAGAAGTGGAAGCCGAAGCGAAATCCAAGGTTGAAGCATAAGTAGAAGTCAAATGGGGGTGCCAAACCCTAAACCAAGAAAGGGTTTGGTAGGATCCTATAGACCCTATTGGCTCTTACAAGTAAAGAGTGGGTAGAAATTTCAATAGACCCTATTATGGAAGGAAGTGCAGACCTTGACATCTAGGTTGGGTGGGAAGGGTCTTGCAAGAATATCAAACGAAGTCTCCGAGGCAACACAAATGTGAAATGTCTCTTTTTAGGGCTGAAACTGAAAATAAGGGTTTGGGTTCATACTCAAATGAGAGAGATCAGATTTTTTAGAACATTAGCTATCAAACTCTAACAAACTAAAAATCACACTTTAGTGCATCAAACTCTCTTCAAAACCAGGTTGAAATTAGTGAATAAACCCCTCTATGGCAGTGAACTGTAACAGAATTTAATGACATCAATTCCCACACAATAACAAGCTAAAAATGACAAAGAATGCTTCCAACTATTTTATTCAACCATGAAGATATTTATCCAGCCAATATACTTTAAAAATAAATAAGAAATAAGTGATAAACCTTAGCTATAATTAATTAAATAATCAGCAGAAGTACAACTCACATTAACGGATGAAAATGATGATTGAAAACCCCAAAAAATACCAATGAAGTGATAAATCAACCTTCTAAACTATGAGGAATATGAATGTTAACTCCAAATGTCAACTGTGCCCTTTAAGGCACTCAAACTCTCCTCCACCTAAGTCGCCACCCTAGGAGAGGGTGCAAAATTGATGTAGAAGACCTTGACAACTCTTTCTCCTTCAAACCCTAGCTGCAAACCAGCAAGATTTCCTTCTTTGAAGCTCTTAGGAACCACCAATTGGAGAGTTTTCATTCTCCAACTTGAACAAGGAAGGGTTTCGTCCTCCTTGTGTGCCACACCAAAGGATTTTTTTCCCTCTAGTGGAATGGAATAGAGCAATCAGCCTCAAAACCAAGTAAGTGTAAAATTATATTAAGATGCATTCCCAAAATGAGTCCAAGTTACCCCTTATATATCTTCTTGGTGGCACCAAACCTCATGAGAGAGTTTCCTCCATGATTGAACTCATAATGATGTTGCTTTTCTCTTTTGTCTTTGGATTTTTACTCCTCCAACCTAGCCGACCTAGCTTATGAGAGAAACCATGAAAGAAAAGGTAAATGCTCACAAAAAGACTTAAAACATAAATAAATAATTCCCTTATTCACCTTCTTTCGGCCCACGGGAAGTGGAATGGGCTAGAAGTCTTCAAAATGAATTTATTCGAGAAAGAGAGCATTATAATCCTCCCTTCCCGAAATTGCTTGCCCTCAAGCAAATGCAAGCTTGGCTGAATTGAAACTTATGTATCCTTCATTTTCTTATTTTGTATGGCATCGTCTGGTCATCACCAATCCGGCACTATGATAATTCTTCACCGGGAACTCCTCGTGCTATGATTATTTACTAATGCACAGCCTTTAGTTTGGTGGATGTAATTTGGAAACAAAACAACAACAGAACACAAGAACACCATCGACTATGATAAGACAGAATAATGACAAATCTGAAATACCAAAGTAAATTATAATATTAACATGAAATTGTTACAATCTCACCCATGAGGCACTTCGGGTGTTATTGACTTCACTTGCCTTTCACCAAGACTATGGGAGAAACTTTACAATTACACCTCTTAGTGGCTTCTTCAACACACCTTTAACTGATGGCTTCCTTCGCACACTTCCTACAATATTTCTCACTACTTCCTTCTATGCTAAATGAGGGGGGTAGCCTCTCTATTTATAGAACTTTCATGCTTATCCATCTTATCTCTAAGATAAGATAAGAAACCCACTCTGACGAATCATATTCCATACCTTAACTCTTATCTGTACATGTAAGCTTATCTTCTAAGATAAGATAAACCTTATCATTTTACATGGGTTCCACATTTTTAGAATTTTTACAAATAAAATACACAAAATATTTATGACCTCACTCCTTGTCCTTATTACCAATATAATATTTCTAATTCCTAATCATATAGACCCTACTTCTCTAATTACCCAAACTTTGACATTTTAACATTACTGGACCATTTACGACAAATATTTACTTTTTACAACATTCCTATTGTACTTTGACTATTACCGTACTCCACATTATTGGCGGCACCGTACTGATGGCGCCGTTATCTTCTATTAGACGCTACTACTAATTATACTTAACAACATCCTATTCCTAATACATACATTAATGAAATAGAAATTATGGAGGAAAATTTTAGTGTCGACAGTCCTCAAGAGAGGTAGGCAATGGCTTCCTTGAGAAAGCATCCGCTAGCACATTATTCTTCCCTTTGACATATTCAATATCAAAATAATATGCTTGGAGTGTACTTACCCACCTTTGTTGCCGGTGATTCAAATCCCTTTGATAAGAAAAAACCTCAAACTATCATGGTTTGTTTTGACCATAAACCTTCCACAAACCAAGTATTGCTGGAATTTGATCAATGTATGCATGATAGCCAAAATTTCCTTGTCATAGATGGAGAAATTCCTCCCACGCTCCTTGAGTTTCCGGCTCTCATATGCAATGGGATGCTTGTTTTGCATCAAAACGACCCATGTACCTTCACCCAAAGCATCACATTCAAGTATGAATGGAATAGAGAAATATGGAATAACAAGTACCGGGCAAGAACTCATCACCTTTTTCAGCTCATCAAAAGTTATTTGGGCTGTTTTCGACCAGCTGAAAGCTCCTTTTCGTGTTAAATCAATCAAAGGAACAAGTTGTGAGAATCCCTTCACAAATCTTCTATAATAGCAACATAAACCCAAAAATCCTCTCAATTGTGATATGTTGGTGGATGTGGGCCAATCCAAGATGGCCTGAATTTTTGTTGGTCTACATGAACCACTTGTTCATTCACAACATGCTCCAAATATAAAATTTCAATCATCACAAACTCATATTTGGATTTCTTTGCATAGAGGGACTGTCGTTCTAAAATTTCCAGCACCTTGTCCAAGCGTTGGAGGTGCTCCTCCCATGTTTTAGTATACACTAAAATATCATCAAAGAATACTAGCACAAACTTCCTTAAATGCTTATTAAAAATAGGATTTATGTATGATTGGAAAGTGGTGGGGCCAGTGGTTGACCCAAATGACATGATAAGAAACTTGAAGTGCCCAAAATGACACCTAAAGGCTGTCTTGTCCACATTCTCTTGCCTTACCTGGATTTGGTGGTACTCGGATCTCAAATCTATCTTGGAGAAGAAAACAGCCCCATGTAGTTCATCAATCAACTCATCAATCCTTGTAAGTAGTCTTGATTGTCCTCTTGTTTAACAACCGGTAGCCTACACACATCCTTAAGGTACCATTTTCTTCACAAGCACTACAGAAGAAGCAAATGGGCTTGAGCTAGGCCTGATAAGTCTCATTTCTAGCAGCGCTTTGATGGTTCTTTCAATTTCTTCTTTGGGTGGCAGCAGGGGGTAGTAATTACTGGTTTGGTACCCGGTTCTAACTCAATAACATGTTGAAATCCTCTATCCGGTGGCAGCCCATGAGGTAAATTATTGAAAACTTTGGCATGCCTATCAATTATGGGCTAAATATCCTCATGATAAGATTGTTGAATTGAAATAGAAGAATTAGACCTTACCAGGAAATGAGCTGCCCATGCAACTTGCCCCCTCTTGAAGTTTCTCTCCATGCTTTTGGATGTCACAAATTGAGTTCCACTCTTCAAACCTTATAGCACCACCTCCTTTTCAGCCACCTTGAATTTCAGCTCCATGCTTTGGTAGTTTTGGGTAAATTCACCCAATGAATGTAGCCATTAGAATCCTAACACCAAATCGGTTTCACCAATACCAATGACATAGAAATCATTCTTTACCTTGTGTCTTCTTAAAGAGAGAATGAGCTGCGGTATACTTCTTGTGCATGGGAGAGCGAAGCCATCCGCTACTGTAAAATTAAATCCTTTGAAATTTTCAGCCTTCAAATTTAATCTTTTCACCAAGATCTCATCAATGAAGTTGTGAGTAGTTCAACTATCAATTAAGACTGTGACTCTTTGCCCTTGTAGGTCTCCTCTCACTTGGAGTGGATGGTATCTAGGGGCACTAGACAAAGTGGCAAGACTGCTGTCCAAACTTTCCGGATCTTGTTTTGGATGATGATCTTGCTTTGCTTCGTCAACACAAGCTTCTTCTTCTTCACAATTTGAAAATACCTCAATATAATGTACATTAACTTCACCTAGGCAACAGTGACCGGGAGACCATGGATCCTTGCAAGAGAAGCACAAATTCTTCCTTCTTAGCTTATTTCTTGTTTCTCCTTCTTTGTTGGTTGTGGACAACTCGTTGTGAATGATTGATGTCCTTTGAAAGGGCTTCTTTGGCTGGTCCAAAGATGTGGTTCATGGCTGTCCCAAGAATCCTTTTGGCTGCCCTCCATTCAAACATGCCCTTGATTTCCCGCTAATTGCTGCTGTTCTTGGAGCAGCACCTTCAAGATCCAATGCTTTCTTCATTGCCTCTTGGAGAGACAAGGGGTCAAAGGCTTTCACTAAACGCTTGAGAGATTCGATCAAACTTTTAATGAACAAAACAACGAGCCTTGTTTCCGTCACAATAATCATTATGGAGAGTCTCTGAAAATCAACCACATTCTTCCACAGCGGCTTGTTGTTTCAACTGTGCTATCTCTCGAAAATGAACTTCCGGATTGACCCTATTAAATCTCCCAATGAGTCTTCTATAAAACTTGTCATATGAGTGGATGAGATTCTGCCCTTGTGTGACCAATCCATGAAACCACCACTCTTGTGCAATTCCCTCCAAATGAAGAGTTGCAAAGTTAATTACATCATCCTCTATCATAGGCCTCAATGATAGATAAGTTTTCAATTTCTGAATGCAAGCTCGAGCCGTCCCCTTGTTGGAACCATCAATTGTAGAGAATGACATCTTACCCAAGGTATTTTGAACATCTCTTTGTGGCACATTAGGTCTAGTCTCCGGCCTTGACCTTCCTTTGTGTAACCCTATGAATTCGGCAAGCAAAATAGCTTCTCGGATCTCATTCGGAAGGGCCCTATGCTCTTTATAGTTGGCCGCAATACTCTGCCCTATTGAATGTCTTGTTCCCACCTCCGACATGGCTTCTTCCCTTAGAAGGAAAGTAGACCTAGTGACTGAGCCATAAGTTGATCGTTGGGGCTGCTATGAAGTATTAACTCCGGATGAGCTACCGTCACCATTATGAACCCTTGGTTCTTGAAATTGTTCTAGGGTTAGTGCCAAACAAGTCCATGGAATCCGCCAATCTAACTTGCCCTTCAATGAGCTTGTCGATTTTGGTTTCCTATGAATGGCCATGCTAGCCTCTTCAATCAGCTGATTTGATCTCTTCTTCTCTCTCCTTTGATAACAAATGTATCCTTTATCACCCTCTTGCATGAAGACCCTCAAGTTGGGAAGATCTGAAGCTCTAATACCACTGTAATGTCCCTTTCTAGGGGTGAAACTGAAAATAAGGGTTTTGGGCTCAAAGCCAAATGAGAGAAATCAGAATTTTGGAACAACTATTAAACCCTAACAACGAATTGAAAATCACACTTTAGGGCATCAAACTCCCTTCAAAACCATCTGGAAATTAGTGAATAAACCCCTATATGGCAGTGAACTATAACAACACTTAATGGCATGAATTCCCATACAATAACAAGCTAAAAATGACAAAGAATGCGTCTAACTATTTTATCCAACCTTGAAGTTATTTATGCAATCAATATACTTCAAAAATAAATAAGAAATAAGTGATAAACCTCAGTTGTAATTAATTAAATTATTAGCAGAAGTACAACTCACATTAAGGGCTGGAAATGATGATTCCAAAACCCCAAAACCACCAATGAAGTGAGAAATCAGCCTTATAAATTATGAGGAATATGAATGCCAACTCCAAATGCCAAGATGTGCTCTAGAAGGCACTCAAACCCTCCTGCACCCAAGTCGCCACCCTAGGAGAGCTCGCAAAAGTAATGTAGAAGACCTCGAAAACTCTCTCCTTTAAACCGTAGCTACAAACTACTAATATCACCTTCTTTGAAACCCTTAGGAACCACCAATTGCAGAGTTTTTGTTCTCCAACTTGAACAAGAAAAGGTTTCGTCCTTCTTGTGTGCCACACCAAAGGATTTTCACCCTCTAGTGGAATGGAATAGAGCAATTAGCCCCAAAACCAAGTAAGTGTAAAATTATATCACGACACATGCCCAAATGAGTCAAAACAACCCTTTCTATATCTTCTTGGTGGTGCGAAACCCCATGAGGGAGTTTCCTCCATGATCGACCTCATAATGATGTTGCTTTTCTTTTTTGTCTTTGGCTTTTTACTCCTCTAACCCAGTTGACCTAGCTTATGAGAGAAACCATGAAAAAAAGTAAATGCCCACAAAAAAAAACTAAAAACATAAAGACATACTTCCCTTGTTCACCTTCTTCTTGCCCACGGGAAGTGGAATGGGCTAGAAGTCTTCAAAATGAATTAGTTTGAAAAGTGGAAGATTACAAAATGAAAAGTTAGAGAAAGAAGCACAAAAGGAAGACACGACAACGAGAAATATAGTGTAAGGATCCTTGCCAAAGTAAGGGGCCGAGCAGAAGGACATGTCTTGTGTTGCTGAGAGGGGAGAGGAATGTCTAGCGTAGACCTTCGTAAGGAGGAGAATCATAATTGAAGAGCCATGTCAAAAGCGACCCTTAACCATAGCCAGGTTTGCCACATCAAATCCCATCTCTAGAAAAGTAGATGTGCCAAAATTCATTGGTGAAAAACTAGAGAATCCTATACATCCTTATAGGACATGATTACAATTTGGGAAGAAAATGCGCACACAGACGAATGGTTATGGTTGCGGTGCTTGCCATCCACACTGCAAAAAATGGCCATTGAATGGTACATAAATGCATAAGCTAGTGATAATGCTTTGTGGGACAAACACATGAAAGCATTCAAGAGGAATTTAGACTCATGAGAGATGACAGTGAGATTGTAGTTATCGATAACACACGATAGGGAAAACATGAGAAGTTTTGGACCCATAATAGAATACTCAACGAACTCTAGAGAAAAGTTGTAAAAGAACTTGCGGAATATTTGAAGAAGCAATGGTTCATTGAAGGGTTGGTACGCTCATTGTGGAGGAACATTAAGGTGGCCTTACCCTTGTCTTATGAAGATGCTTACAACAAAGCCATTGACATTAAAAGAAAGAATAAGAAATCCTCGCGCTTAAGAAGTAGCGAAGAAGATTACCATGAATCTAACGATGATAGCGAATATGGATTGGTACATATCTTGATTAAAGACGTTCTTCATTTGATGAAGGAAAATAAGGGAGACATTAAGCATGAAGGCAAGGAATTGTGGTGTATCGACTGCATGATAGGTGCTCTCACTAAGTTGAATTGCCCAAAGAAAATGTTATGTGTAATTTGTCAAGTTACAAGGCATGTAATCAAGGATTACCCGTATAATATATAAATAAGAGAGACCATTTACTGTTCACACAAAGAGAATAATCAACACCACCGACCACACTACCAAGAATTTACCAACGTCACAATAATACGGGTGGCTGGTTTGAGATTTGGTATGACGAACATACAGTCTCAAGAGTGCAATGAGTGGGGCCATTTTGTAAGAGATAACCCTAATCGAAATAACACAACTTCTCTACAAATGGTGTGGGCCCTAGAACCATAATAATGGTAATTGTTTAAAGAAAGCCAACTTCAATATGATTGATGTAGTCGAGAGCAAGAAGGTTATAGCAATTTCAGGAACTCGAGTGAAAAAAACTAATTATTCTGACTCATGTATAGAGAAGGAAAGGCTGGCTGATGCAAGGGTGGAAGTAGAGAGGGAAATAGTCTAAGAACAACATCAATTGCAGAACATACAATTACAGTGATGAGTAGACTTGAGTATGACATTTCTATTGCAAGAGATGTGTACCTAGGAAAATGGTTGACTTATTGCAAAGTATTTCAAAACTAAACAATGGCATACTTGCTACGATACAAGACATCGGCTTGGGCATGGAGCATACAATCACACACCTAATGTCAAACGGTACAGCTTCAGGTGATGGGGAGAGCAAAAAGCAAAAGAATGATTGCATAGTCGAGCCTCTTTGTCAGGTGACCAAGTGATTGATCCTTATGCTCTTGAGTCTTGAAATTGAATTTAGCCCAACAACCAACAATAATGCATGTGGAAAATCCAGGCCGGAATTTGACAAATACTATCATTGATAGTGATGTTAGCCTGAATGTGCTTCCTTAGGAGACTTGTAACAATATTGGGAAGCCCACTATGTGGCCTTCAACGTTTTAATTGCTAGTAGCACATCAATTTAACTGATAGGAGCACATCCACATGGCAATAAGTTATTGGGTCATTGGAACCCAACCCATTTTGTCGAATTTTGTAGTCATCTTGTTGAAGAAAGCCTATTTTTTGTGTTGGGGTTGGCTGATAGTAGCTAAAACCAACCATAACTGGAAAAAGAATTTGATCTCCATTGAAAACAAAGGACATTAGTATGCCATGGATTTGAAGAATCAGGAAGTGATTGAGGAAGCAACGCCTTCATGCTCATTGAATTTGGAATCCTAAGAAGAATTCTTGGTTGACAAAAACTAAGGTACGATGGAGCTGAACAAAAAAGGGTCTCGGAGTTATAGTCATGCTTTGAAGATGAGACAAACGCCCTCAACAGTCTGGTCCATTGGTAGATGGAAGACTATGAAGAGTTCCATCCTGATTGCAATGGTGCCAAGATTACGGAGATTCAAGAAGGCCAAGGATTGCAACGAGATGAATAGGAGAATATGTTGGTGATGTCAAGTCCTTCAGAACCATCAACATCATAGTCGGTTCACTTGGTGAAGTTAAAAGAAGATGTCATGGGTACATAGATTGATGTCAAGTTGGCCCACCTGTAGGAATGGGTACCCAACATGAAGACCAAAGAGCCAAGCTCAATGAATGTGAACATGGGGTCTAACCATAAAATATTAAGAAAAGGTGAAATACAACCTACTTTTAAAGTATGGTCGAATACAAAGGATATGCTTGATAGGGATGAACAAAGTAGGGGCACACTAACAAACCGAGGGTCTGTCGAGGTGAAGGAAGTATTGTCATCACCAATACTTCCGACATAGGAATTTTAAATTGATGTCAATTATGTTAAGTAGATCACAAAGTATAGGCATGCTAAATATTTAAGGCTAGACTTCCCAAAAACGCCAAGTACCCCCCAGTACTAGGCTTGATATGTACATGATATGGTTATGGGTACGTACTTGGGGCCCATGGGTACGTACCCGCAACGTATCCACACGGTTTTTTTAAGTGCAAAAAAAAAAACTTGAGGGCTTTGACTGGAATTGAACCTTGGAAAATTTGTGTGAGATTCAATATTGCCAATAGGCTCCGAAGGGTCAAGAGAGATGAAAAGGACTTCATTTGGTTGACTTACTATTTATGGGCTTTCTTGTTGCTCCTCATGGGTCCTTTATTCTTCAGTCAATTTGGAAGGGATGGGAACAAGTGAAGCATTTGGTGGTTGGGCAGACTATCTTCTCTTCCTTTGACACTAGGTGCCAAGCCTACAAATCGATTTTGTCGAATCTGAAATATAATGACAAGATCCTTGCTTTGACAAGAGGCTGCTCTGCCCTCCTTTGGTTTGAGAAAGGAATTCAAATATTTCATGACTTGTAGAGATTTGGGAAGTGGATGGAATGGATAGACCTTAAAGCTTTCTATAAGCTTCCTCAATATCAGTTTAGAATGTATACAATGCTGAGAAATGCTTTCACAGCTCCATCTACTGGACTAATTATGGAGGATGAGAATGACTTCTGGGATACTATGAGGTGGCTCAAAAGGCCCCCTCTCCAAGAGGCTACCTCCAAATAACTTATGAAAAGCTTGCCTTCTATCCAAACCTTTCCCTGGGCCTTAACAATAGATGAAACATTGAAATGTTTGTGAGCCCATTAGTAGATGGACTCATAGATTTAATGTTTTGTGGTCTTCTTGTATTCAGTCAAAGAAATCTTGCTTTAGATGGCTTCTAATTCATAATAAGCTTGTTGTTGGCTTCTAATATTTTATAGGTTGTTGAGACTATAAGCTTGCTGTTTTCTTTAAATTTTTTTATATATATTTATATTTTTTACTTTTTAAAAATATATTGTACGAATGTACCCACAGAGTACCATACCCGAGGTTTTATTTTTTCGTTTCAGTGTACCGTACCCATAACTGTACCGAAACAGTCTAGATTTAAGGTAGATAAGATAAGATAATAAGATAATAATTAATGTCCAACGCATGACCACAAAAGTAGGTCAATGGGACTGCAGGATACAAAGCAAAGAAACCCAGCAAGAAGAAATCCATGACTAAGGTGTTTATATTAAATAGTAAGGCCAATGAGAAGTCTGTTAGAAAATGATGAGAGATAGAATGAAGAGAAAAGGCACATGACAAACTAAGATATGTGCGTGTTCATCATTTTACTATGTTGAAAGTAGTTATATTTTAGTTATGAAACATTAGTTAATAGATAACTAATAGTTCATTAAATATTAACTAACATATTTTAATACCGACCCCGCACACCCCCTCCCCCCCTCGTTAAGGACGAATCCCAAATCTACTCCAAGTTTGTCCCAAAATTTTACAAACATAATGGGACCAAAGGATTTAGTCATTAACTCAACAAGATATTTCTTTGATGTTAATTTGAAATATGTAGTCCTTTTACTCGTTGCTACTTCCAATGTACGAGCTTTGGTTGATCCATAAGTTTAGAAAGATTGCTAACAACATAGATCCGGTCATTTGGGAAAAATATATATAAAGGTTGCCCATAAATTGGTTGTGGTGTGATTCATTTATTGGTAATGAATCATCATTGGCTGATAATTTCAGCCCAACCTTCATATTTCTAAAGCCAAAATCTTGAAGATGTTGATCAATGTGAAAATACTAGGCTTGTGGAGTTTGCCTAAGTTTGTATAGGCACTTTATCAATCACCAAGCTAGATGATTGCCATCCTCTAGCACATCTTGTATGGTCGAGTCACCCTCTACACGTGCTTTTAAGTTGATTGTAATAGAGTCAACAAACCTATATTGGCCACCTTGCTCAATGCATAGGGCAATCACTCATTCTTGTTTCACATTCGACACAATACATTGCTTCTTAGAGAAATTTAGAACAATGTTGGATTTATGTTAATTGACAAATAGATAGGAATTTTTTATGCATTTTAGGAACATACCCAACATTCCTTACAATAAAGTTTACATTATTCATTACTATGAATATCTCCTATCCCCTCTACTTTTACATTATTCATTACTTCATGTTCTAAGTTTATGAATAGACTTAGGGTGGAGTTTGTATTTGATGTGGTGGCCATGTGAATGTGTCCCCACAAATATTATTGCTTCAATGTTTTGAAATCTACTGGCCTCTATAAGCTTAGCATTCCCCATTAAAGTAGAATCATCAACAAATTGCAAATGAGTAATTGGTTTAGCCCCTCGCACAATGATAATACCCTCTAAAAATTTAACATCTAGCTTTAGACAGTTTATCCTGTCCCCTCTATTGCAAGTGATTCTCCCTCTGCTCATAAAATGGAATCAGAAATGCTGTAAATGTTACATAACAATCCTATGACATGAAAAATGTTTGGAGGCGCCCTAATCAATGAACCAACAATTGGTAGGACTATCAGTTGAGCATTATGTTGTGAAAACATGCTTTTCCTTAAAATCTCTCTCGTCAACTACTGCTACATTTGCCTCATCCCGTGGCCTTTTTTTTATGTTGGGAAAGTTCATACCATTGCTTCCGACAATCCTTTTTGATAAGTCCAAATGTGTGACAATAATGACATTTCGCTTCGTATTTGGAAGATTCACTAGAGTGATGTCTTCACTTCCCTTTTGATGGAGCAATCAATGTGCTCTCTGCTTTCCCAGAACTGAACTCCTCGCTTGTGTCTACTTGTGATCCGTTTGCAACTAATAGGAATTGACCTTATCAAACATTAGTGTCTGAATTTCTGCCATCAAGCATAAGGATTTCATGAATGTCTTATAGGAGGGGGGTAAACTGTTTAGACCAAGCGCAACCAGGGTGTCATCATCCACCTTTTTATTGATGACACCAAGCTAGTCTCAAAGATCTTTCATCTGAAGATGTTTTGAGTGGGACCCCATGCATCTTTGTTGAAAACAAAAAATTCTTTAGGTGCAATACTATTTAGTATTCTTCGATGTTTGATAATTGCTCTTCAAATTAGCCCAAAGCACACTTGCCTCATTGGAATTTTGGAGCTTGGGTATCAAATCATTTGACGCGGAGAACTTCACCAACAAGGCTTCCTAATGACATTTGTCATAATCCCCAAAGTTCGTTGTAGGCCTTCCATTCGTGCCGAGAATGATTTTATCACAATCACAAAACTCTACAATTTGTAGATATTTATGACGACACATTATAATCATGACTAGTTAACTTTCGGTAGAGGAATGTTGACCATTATACACACAATATGTGACCCGTAAATCAATGCAAAAGGCTGACTCCAAACAATAACTCAAAACTGCATGCAATTAAGGAGGCCACAAAAAACTTTATTTGCTTATGACATCATCTACTCAGAAAATTAAACATTGATGAAGATATGAAATTTACGGAAAAGGCTTGAAGTTTGCAAATTCACCTAAAAGTCTGGTCTGCACTGCTAAATCACCGAAAATCTCAATTTTCCTACACAGAAAAGTCTGAAACGTTTTTTACAATTGAAAACCCTTGATTTGGTGCCCTAACTGATCTGAAATGTCTCAGGAAAAGGACTAAGTGATGAAAAACACAATTGTGATTGGCAAATACAATGTTGCCTCCCAAATTGTTGTGACCTAATACACGAGCCATGCTCTAGCAGGTCTAGGTCCACGGTTTTTGTGTTTGTAAATTACATATATCTTTCACGAAAAAAGAAAGCATTATTGGTCTCAATCACAAAAAAAGTCGCGACTTCTGAAAACTATATTATGGCCACACTTCATGTCTCCACATACTGGTGTAGTTGGCACCATAGGGTTTAATAACAATAACGAATGAAATATTTTCTTCCTCCCGACTCTTCCTTTATAATTACTCTTTTAATTTGAATTTCCTTTTCGACCTTAAATTCCCTCTAGAAGTGTCTAGAAACACTTTTAATTAAACATTACATTAGGCCTTTTTTTGATAATAATACATAAGTGGCCGTTTTACAATGTTATAAAAATAAAGTTACGAGGACAACTTAAAAATATTATTATTAAATTATTTCCCTAACTATCTCCCTTAGACTACAGAAAATAATGAATAGGCCATGGGTCTCTTGATTATATTAATTTTGAAAAGGGGTCATGATAGGATATGATGTTGGAAATATTGTCATTGATGTGAAAAGAGGTGCTAAACTGGTAAACGGAAATCTGTCAGATTGTAACGGAATTATTAACGGAATTGTGAGTATGTCAACGGAAATAACCAGCAACATATAGAGTAGCAAAAAGAGCAGAAATCAGATATTTATATATGTGAAAAGGGTCGCCTTTATAGGAGAAATACAATAGTATCTGTGTAAAACGAACATCATTCAAAAAAGAGGAAGATCTTGACAACCATGATTAGAAGAAAGCAGCGCTTTTTCATGAAGACCGTGATTTATCCTTGGAGGCCCACAATTTGCACAAAAGAGGGCCCACGACTTGCTTAGAGAGCAGCACTCATGTCTTAAGGGGCTGCATTGAATGTTTAGGTGATAATTAAATTATTTGGGGCAGTCTTTATGTGTGCATTAATTAATTCAAAGGGGGCAGCGATTTGTTTAGAAAGAATAAATTAATAAATAAAGGCCGACTAATGTTAATGAAAGGGTGTGATGGTTTAAGGTGTAATGCCCTTTCGAAAAGGTACGAAAGGCTATATAAGAAGATTCATATGAGACTTATAAAGCAGGGATTCAAGTTTAATTTTTTTAAGGAAAAAGAAGAAGAAGAGGAAGCGTAAGGGCAGAATTTTAGAACAACAAATCTGAAAGTAAGAAGAAGAATTTTCCATTATTCGTTGAGGAAGCAACAAGTTCAAAAGTGGAAAGAAAATTTTGTAAGGAAGGTTGGTGCCTTCATATTCGAAGAGATCGGTGTCTCTTGCTGAGTTGGTGCTTAGCAAAAGGGGTGGGTGCTCCTGTAGGTTGGTGCCTACAAAACTGTAATTTGGGGATTGGTGTTTCCAGTATGTTGGTGCCTACAAATTTTTGAGAAATATATATAAAGAAAGAAGTTTCTCCGTGGTTTTCTCCCGAAAGGGTTTCCACGTATATCTGTGTCTACTTCCATCAAGTTTTGTGTTCTTTGATTGATTTGATATATTCACATTGCTCGTGATTATAGATCTAAGTTCAAGTATTAAAGTTTGAAATAATTTCATAATACTGATTCACCCCCCTCTCAGTATTATCTTGTGCTCAACAATTGGTATCAGAGTAGGTTCCTTCAGGAACAATCTAACAGTTGGAAGGTAGATCTCGGGAGCACATATGGCTAGTCAAGTACAAGAAGGATTTTCCTCGAACAAGGCTCCGTTGTTTAACGAAACAAACTATGCATTTTTGAGCGTAAGGATGAGAACTTATCTGATGGCACTAGGGTTTGATATTTGGCAATCAGTAGCGGTCGGATATACCATTCCATCAACTCCACCAACAAACCAAGTCGGTAAGAAGGCTTTTGAAAATAATGCCAAGGCGATGAATGCAATCTTGTGTGGTCTGTCAGAGTCCGAATTTGTCAAGGTAATGGAATGTGACACGGCAAAGGAAATATGGGATAAACTTCGAACAATATATGAAGGTGATGATAAGGTCAGAAAAGCTAAGCTTCAAACCCATAGGAGAAAATTTGAGAGCCTAAAAATGAAGGATGAGGAAGATGTTGCAACTTATCTTTTGCGGGTGGATGAAGTTGTCAACGCCATAAGAGGGCTTGGAGAAAAGATTGAGGAACCTGTGATCGTCCAGAAGGTCTTAAGATCTTTACCATTAAGATTTGATGCTAAGGTGTCTGCCATCAAAAAATGAAGGATATTGACAAGCTAAGCATGGACGAACTGCATGGAATACTGACGGCTTATGAAATGAGGACCGAGTCTAATAAACTAGCAAAGAAGGAAGCCGCATTCAAAGTCTCGAAGAAAAAGGAAATCAAGGAATCTGAAGCGAATGATGAATCAAACGACGAAGAAGATGAAAAGGAAGCTTTATTCATTCGAAAGCTAAAGAAAGGATCCGGGAGATACAAAGATAAGTTACCATTTAAATGCTTTAACTTTGGTAAAATTGGTCATTTTGCAGCTAAATGCCCAGAGAAGGAAGATAGTGAAGATGAAGAAAGCAAGCCCAAGTTCAAAAGAGAATTTAGGCAAAGCAGAGGCAAGAAAAGATTTGAAAAGCAAAAGAAGAGTCTATATTCAAAAAGAGGTAGCAGCTCATCCGAAGAAAGCGGAATAAGTGATTCAGACAGTGATGATGAAGAAACATTGTTTATGGCTATAGAAGAAGGTTCATCAACCAACAAAGTTGATTTGAAAGGAATCGAGGACATAGAAGAAGAAGGTGAGGTAAACCTCGAAGAACTCATTTGTGCGTTGGGTGAAATAAAAACACTCAAAAAGAGGAATTAGTAGCAAAGACTTCAGCTCCAGAAATATGAAGAACAAAATCAATCTTTCGAAGCTAAGTTAGCCCAGAGTCTTGAAGAATCAAAGAATCTAATCATTGACCTGAAGACCCAGATTGAAGAAGCAAAGAGAATTGAGGAAGGGTTGAGAAGTCAGCTCAAGGTGAAACAAGAAGAATGTGAAAATTGTGAGTCAGAGATTGTTAGGATGAGAAAAGAATTAGAAAAGGTAAATACCAAACTAATGAACAACTTGAAATTTGAAAAGAGTACTAAGGTTCTAGATGAGATTCTAGAAAGTCAAAGATCTCCATCCAACAAATCAGGACTCGGATATGAAGAAAAACTAGAGAAAGCTTCAAACCATTGAGCTTCCGGAGAAGAGAGGTTTAGAAAAGGCAAAAAGTTATGCAGAAATTCTAAATACGCCTACGAAGAATAAAAGCAGAAAGGAAGAGGAAACTACGAAGACCAGTTCCATCCACAAGGAAGGTGTTAAAGAGAACGACACCAAAAGACCATTTATTCCACGACATAGGAATATGAACAGGTTCGAAAGTTCCTTTCATGGTTATTGTTTTTATTGCAATATATATGGGCATAAAAAGATAGAGTGTAGAAAGTGAATGACAGATAATGAAGCCTGGAACAAACCAAAATCTGCTCATAGAGTGTTGAATATGAACTATAATTCGTTTGCTCCACTATCCTATTATAACAAGGAAGCCATTATCTGCTACAAGTGCAATAATTATGGACATATAGCATGCTTTTGTAGAAGTGTGTTTGACTCGAGACAAGATCAAAAGACAAAGCCTTTAGATACAAAGAAAAGGGAGGCTACAAAATCCTGAACAAGGAAGTAGGAGGAAGATGGGCTAGACAAAGAAAAATCCATGCTCGTTCAAACAACTTTTCACGCTTGAGATGAAGGACAGCAGTGGTACATTGATAGCGGATGTTCAAGACATATGACTGGTGATAAAAGTAAGTTTTTCTCTCCTTAAAGAAAGTAAATGAAGGTACAGTAAAATTTGGTGATAATGCTACAAAGAAGATCGTTGGCAAAGGGACACTCTTAAGTTCTATGCCGAAGGATGTGAAATAAGGAAAGCAGATACAGGAGAACTGATTGTAGATTGCCACTGAACTGCAAATAATCTATATATGCTCGGAGAAATAAAAGAAGAAAAATGTTGCCTAAGTCAAGTTGAGGAAAGTTGGCTATGGCATAGAAGGATGGGACATATAAATTTTGATAATCTTGTGAAGATAAGCAATAAGCAGGCCGTACGGGACATGCCTAAAATAACAAAGCCTTTGAGTACTCTATGTAAGCAGTGCTAGCTTGGGAAGCAAACCAGAACAAGATTCAAAACAAAGGAGTATTCATCCACCAAACCATTGGAGCTAATTCACACGGATTTGTGTGGACCTACCAGAACGAAAAGTATTCAAGGTGAGAGTTATTTTATGTTACTCATTGATGACTACACTAAAATGACATGGGTAGCATTTTTGAAAGAAAAATCTGAAGCATTTGGAAAGTTCAAAGCTTTCAAGGCATTAATAGAAAATGAAACAGGGCTGAAGATAAAATGTCTAAGGTCAAATCGTGGAGGTGAATTCATGTCAAATGAATTTATTAAATATTGTGAAGACCATGGAATTAAAAGACAATACTCAGCTGCAAGAACTCGACAACAAAATGGAGTAGTAGAAAGGAAGAAGAAAACCGTTCAAGAGATGGCCCGAACAATGCTGAATGAATCTAAGCTATTAGATAGATTCTGGAAAGAAGCAGTAAGCACTGCCGTTTATATTTTGGATAGAGTGCAAATCATAGTTAACCATGACAAAACTCCAAATGAATTATGGAAAGGAAGACCAGCCTCAGTCAAATATTTTAAGGTATTTGGGAGCAGATGTTTCATTAAAAGAATCGAAGAGGACTTAGGCAAATTTGATTCAAGATCCGATGAAGGGATTTTTCTTGGGTACTCCACTAAAAGTAAAACCTTTAGATGTTATAACAAGAGGTTGCGGACTATCATAGAAAGTGAAAGTGTCAGAGTGGATGAGGGTCTGGATCTAAAGACAAAAGAAAATTCAGAAGAGTCTTTAGAAATACCAAGTCTTGTGAAAGAAGAACAAGAGGAAGAAGAAGATATTGAAGAGTGGAGGAAATCAGAAAGGCAAGATACCAAGACGCCATCTCGCTTCGTTCAGAAAAATCATGATGAAAATCAAATTATTGGAGAACTTGATACCGGGGTTCAAACTAGAAGAAGAATTACAAATGCTTCTGAGCAAGGGTATTTTTCTCTGCTATCTAAGGTAGAACCTAAGAACTTTTTACAAGCAAGATATGATAAACATTGGTTGAAGGCAATGGAAGAAGAATTAGATCAAATTGAGAAAAATGAAACTTGGGAACTGGTTCCCAGACCAAAGAGTCAGAATGTGATTGGCACTAAGTGGGTATTTCGGAACAAACTAAATGAAGATGGTCAAGTCACTCGAAATAAGGCAAGATTGGTATGCAAAGGGTATGCTCAAGTGGAAGGTGTTGATTTTGAAGAGATTTTTGCTCCGGTTGCCAGACTAGAAGCAATCAGAATGTTCCTTGCTTTCGCAGTGTTTAAAAATTTCAAAGTCTACCAAATGGATGTCGAATCAGCCTTTTTAAATGGGAATTTAGAAGAGGAGGTTTACATTTGAAACAGCTGAAGGGGTGTTCCATTATCAGAACATGAAGATTTTTCGTGCCCTAATGGCATGCCCTTGATTTCTGACTGCAGCGTGCCCTAATGGGACTCACGAAAATATCTTTCTTCCTCCCTCTCTTTGCTTGCCCCACGCTCCGATACCACTGTTAGAATTTGCGGAGAGAGAGAATAAACCGAATAAATGTGTAAAGAATGATTGAAGAGAAAACCAGAATACACACTGTGCAAATGGGTTGTGTCCGGGTATTTATTATGCAAAGACGGTTACAAAATTAGTTAGCGGTTACAACCGCATAACCATACAAAACAATTATAAAAGGGGAAGTCTTATTCATTTATTCCTACAAAGATTGCAAATTCGCGAATGTCTGCAATAGTCTACGACTATACAATCCCTATATACACACGTCCGTAACAGTCGACTCCAAGCTATAGCCTATAACTGCAACCTTGGTCCAAACGCGAGATCTCACACCTCTGCTATGCATTCGGCTGTATACTCACACGGCGGAAAGTGCAAACTCTAGATTTTTGTGGCACTTGGAAATTGTGTTTTCATCCATACGATTAAATTCGTGAATGACAACGAACTTTTGGGAGCAGCTTTGAATTCAACGATTTTTTATTTTTTTAGAAGAAATCTGCCAAATGCGGTGACTTAGCAAGTTGTGCTTTAAACTTTTCGACATCTCCATCAGCACCATACTTAGTTCGGACCACCCACTTACATCAAACGGTTTTTCTTCCTTTCGGAAGAGGGGTGAGATCCCAAGTATCATTCTTCATGAGTGAGGAATACTCCTCATCCATGGCAAAATGCCACTTAGGAATCTTAGAAGCCTCCCTTAAAGACTAAGGGTTAGAAGCGGAGGCGAAGGAGTGAGGTCCAACAAACTCTGAGCGAGTCCGTCTCTCGTCCGAAGGATCTTCCATCCACTCTCCAGCACTTTGCAATGTCTATGTAGCCCAAGGAGGACCAAGAGGAGGATCGGGCTTACGGTCAGCGAATTCTTCACTCGAGTGAGACGGGACAAAGTCCTCATCATCACTATTGTCAAAATCAGAAGACTCTGAAGCATGAGGGTCGGGAGGATCAAGCAGAGGAGGAACATACTCAACAACATTATCATCCGAAGAGTCAGAATCAGAATCAAAGAGCATAAGAACCTTAGAGGGTGGAGAAGTAGAAGTTGAAGATGACTCATCTAGTTTCAGACTTATCTCAATATAACGCTGATGAGTAGTAGGGTTCAACAATCGATATCCCTTCACACCATCAGGATACCCTACAAAGATACAAGGTCTAGACTGTGGTTCTAAAGCCTTGCATTTCTTTTTGGGAATTTGCACCATTTGCCGATTGGCGAAGATTCACTACTAAAGTTTTCCCCAATCTGACGAGGGGTGTCAATGAATCTAGTCTTAATTGTTAATGATTATATTTGGTCATGATGTTTGAGCACGTTGTGTAGCTCTGCTCATTGCAAAGTTGTAAAATCCTTGTGTAAATCTTATGTTACTAGTTGTTATAATACTGTAGTGGTGCTTGCTGCAACAATCACTCATGCTGTTAACTATTGTTATTTTTTGTGAAGGGTATAATGGCCCTGATTGATGTTTATTTGCAGCTTTTACACTTTAGTTTGGAAAACAGGAATCTATGTGGACATGTCTTTTGGGTGGACCCACACATCATGATTTGAAGATATTTTGAGGCATTATTGTGGATGATGCAATTGATATTCATCTCTTGGATACTTTAAGAACTGAAGAATGTGGTGATGCATATTTCCCTCGCAGTGCTGAAAGTCAATGAGCTTCATATGACTTCATGTACCGCACTTTGTGTTGTGATCATATTAAAAGGGAAAATGTAATGACATGGGATTTCGAGGTTAAGTATTAAAGTAAAATCCCCAGGAGTGTTAAATGGGACTACCTTAATGTATGTGTATATAAACCACAGGGCTTAATGTTTATTAATGGGTCATAAAGTGAAGTGTTACTTTATGTTGATATGGGTTTATAGAAGTCATGCAGTACATATTTGTAGGCAGCATAATGGGTAGTTGGTGCATTTTTCCTAATTATTACCATCAAATAAATCAGTTTATCATCCGGCTAGACATTTAGATTTGCTTGTGTGTTTACTTTAGAAGGATGTTAGGAAAGGCACAGCTTTTGGTGATAACTCTTTGATTGTATCTATATACATGAGTACGAAGTAATGGAATATCGATCCTTGGCAATCAATAGCTGTTAGTTGCTTTCATATTGCCATCTATTTATTGTTTTTATATGCTATCTGTTGAAATATCTCTTAAGTTAAAGAATGCAAGTTAGGCTCGGTGCATTCTACCATTGGTTAATCCAACATGACAGTGTGAGAAAGTTATTTTTCCAGGATACTTGGAAATATATATGTGTGTGTGTGTGTGTGTGTGTGTGTGTGTGTGTGTGTGTGTGTGTGTGTGTGTGTGTGTGTGTGTTTTATACATATACTCATTTTACTCATTTTTTAGTCCATAACAAATACAAAACTTGAAAATATAGTACGATCAATGTTCACAACATTCAATATACTTAAGATTTTACATTTTCTATGATATACGAATATTGTATTTCTTTGTGTTTCATCCATTTCCTTCGAGATTAATTTTATGTTGTGATGGTGGCCATAAAATATGTATATAGGGAGCTCCTAAAGGACCTATTTAATGAGATTGACTCTAACCTGCCACTGATAACTAAAGAGATTAGTCCAATGGTTGGTTCTTGCATTCATATTATCTAAAATCACCTTCTAATCCTCCTTGACGATGGAGGAAGGAGTCGATGCTGTGCCTTGATAGTTTCTGGGAAAGGATGCTCTTCGAAACTTTAAGCTATGCAATTTGCGGCTCCAAAATTTTCTATTAGTATTGAAGGTCACCTGAGATTTGATCTCATAAATAATTTGTACAGAGGCTTAGATATATGTCCAAATTTCTATGAATAGCTTCTTTCTTTGGCCAATTGCGATGATCCAAAATAATTAGCTCAAACATTCTTGATATCCTTAGAATATTTTCTCTTCAATAAACTAGAGGGATTTAAAACAATCTCCAGGTTTCCTTGTGGTTGCCATGCCCTCTTAGTCTAGTCCTCAATAAAACTGAAGTTTTTTTGAGTCAAAATAAAATAAAATAAAACTTTTTTAGAGCCCCCCCACTGCCCAACCCTGCGGGTATGTCCCGGGTGCGCCAAAACATATCCGGGACGTACCCGGTATGTCCCTGGACGTACCCGGGACATATTGGTACCGTACCCGAGACCTATCCATACCGGGTACATATCCAGGGGGTATGGGATGGTGGGGGATGAACCCTGGTAACATTGTTTATAAATGAATTACAGTGTTTCTATGTTGCAGCTTTTGTATAAAATTCAATATGTGCAATAACTTTTTAGCATGGTGGTTTTGTCATTGGTCTGCACTTAGATGCTTTCAAATGTTTTTTTAAATTGCTAGTCAAAGACAATGGTATATCCTTTGCTCCTGGATCATGTCAACGTGAATAACTACCACTTTTTTTGCATAAATTGTTACATAAACTGGTGTTTTTTGTACTTTTTCCCCATTAATATAAATTTAATATTTTGTCAAAAAAATGCATCTTGTCCTTTTCAGGTTTTACGGCTTCAAGGAAACCTAGATGATGCTGAGGTGCTTATTCGAGATTCAATTAGGATATTGGAGGTATTAGTCTCCAAGAATGTTAATGAAACTAAATATCATTATTGGTAAAGTTGTTTTGTGTTTATATAATTCTTCTAATAATGGTCTTGGGATTAAATAGCGTTTTGTGCAAATCTTATTTATTGTGGACCATTTAAATGACAGAACCTGGTTTATTTGATGTGCCTTGTAGGAAGGAAGATTGGGCCAGTCCCAGATAACGATAAAGCGTATGGGTCATCTTGCTCAGGTATGGAATAAGTGAAACCTTGTTGGTTTTTTTAATAGATAAATATTATGAAAGCACGTGAGGGCAATGATCTGACAAGTTGTGAGTCTACTAATCCTTGTGTTTCAGACCAAACAACAAAATGGATGTTTGGTTAAAGTTTAGATCCTTGAATCTTCAATCATGAAGATATTTACATTGGTACATCTGAACTATCACTTTATGAGACAAAACAAAGTTGATGTTGCAGAAAAACAAATGTAATTTCTCTTGGGATATTGGAATAGAAGAACCAAATGGCTGATTCTTTTTTTGCATGATTGCAATGGTATATGTCAAGCCGCTGCTCTAGTATAGCTGATTTCACATTAAGGAAAATATTGTTAAGCACACTCCTCAAGTTCCTGGTGCTCACTTTGCAGTTTAGTTTTTTTGTACTGATTGCACTATATATAGATATTCAGTAGCTTGTATTGTTCAAGAATTTTGTTTACAGCATCTTTTACTTGCAATCTACATACTTGGTGAAGGTGAATCTGGTTCCCATGCTTACATTTGAGGTTGATGAGTTAGAAATTTGATTAAGAAGTTCATTACCCATCCCAAATAACACGATAAGTGGCTGTAGATATACAGCTGTTTGGATCATTTTCTGATTCATGGTGTTTTCTGGTTTTGTTATTCTTATAATATGTAGATCCTGCTGGAGAAAGACCAACTCCAAGAAGCCGAGAATTTGCAGCGGAAGATTTTGCATATTTTGGAAGTTTCTCAGGTCTCTCTCTCTCTCTCTCTCTCTCTCTCTCTCTCTCTCTCTCTCTCTCTCTCTCTCTCTCTCTCTCTCTCTCTCTCTGTGCGCGCACGTGCATGCATTGGCTGAATCACTCAGTTTTTCTCCTAGGGAGACATTAGATTGGTTTGGAACAATGGGTAGACCTCTTGTTGGTCTGCAGCCATATTACTTAGAGATTCACGTAGTTATTTTCTTTTAGTTACTACTGTCATCTAATATAAGAGGCCAATTAAATCAATGATGCCATACACTCTTTTTTTCTTCTCTACAAATAAATGTTATAACTTTAAGACCTATCCACCCTGTTTGGCAAAGTATAGGATATTAATATTATACTTTGTGTTTTACATTACATAATCTTTTTTCTTTTGAATTAATGAAGATATAAATACAATGAAGTTAAGTAACACAAATAGAAGTGCTCTAGAAGAGTGCTGTGACAACAAATTCATAGCAAAACTTTCAAAGTAAACAGAAATCCAGGTCTGTGCAGAATGGATGCCTGATAAATTTGAACAGAGAAATGATCACTCAAAGGAGTATATTCACTTGAATGTGCCAGCTGGATGTATTATCCTCAACTAAGAAATTATGTGGTTTGAAAGAGCTGTTCCTGGCAAGAGAACATGTAGATTGGTTTCCACAAGAAATTGGTGACGCAAAATTTCCTGAATTTTGTGAATATTGGCTCACTAAATTAACATATCTTATCTTGGATTCAATAAAAAAAATGTTGTTAATCACTGCATAGCAAAATCATCTTCTGAAAGAGTTGTCGAGGCCAACTATTGTACACAAGATGCGCCTAGATGAAAGGCTCCAAAAAATGCACTTCATCCATGGACCAGTAAAGAAAAATGAAAATCCTCATTTGATAACTAATTGTAGGATTAATATCACTGTTTTCCAGTGATGAATTCATTGCAATCAAGGTCAGTGGAATTCAACTTATTACCATAGGATCACCACCAGGATCAACTTATTTCTTCTGGAAAACTATAAAATAGATCAATGCTGAAGTGCTAAGAAGAGTCCAGGAGATTCTCCCCGAGGCAATTATATTTTTTCTTGCATGGTAAACAGTTTTTACAAACTATTGATCATGGATTTCCACAGAATTTAGATCAAACAATCTTCAACTAAGTAGAACTGAAGCTAGACTATGATGCAATTAGCATATGCATATCACGTATCAAGATTGACATTTCAATCAACATATGCACATCTAGGCATCTATATTACTTAGAACATCAGTACTCATCAACTCCACAAATAAACATAAACTCTCTAGATAAAGACAGCTTTACACCACAAAATGGACCACTCTGTCAACAATTCTTATATTTTATTGTGATTAGCTCATAATACATATTGATGCGTGGGTTTATATGATATGCTATACATTATATAAATCAATAATAATGTGATATAGGTATACAATCAATGATGATATAATTTTTGTGTCATATAATACATCTGATTTGATAAGTTTCATGGTAATCTTATATTTCAATTTTCAAGTTCGGTAGCATGTCCATATTTCTAGCAGTATGCACCTTGTGTACCCCCACGGGCCACACCATCGCATCCGCATACCTAACTTTTTGGAAGCTCGCACTGGGTGCTGCCTACCCACATTTGTGCACTCATGTAACCTTGTTTTATAGTGAAAAAAGTAACCTGCTTAGTAAATTAATTTTTTTTTTCTTGTATTGACAAGTACTTGAAATTCATTATGTAACAAGTTTTCTTTGTTAATAATAATGACTAGATATTGTGTTTTCATTTTTTTTCTGTTCTTTGTTGTAAACTGAATAATGCTTTTAAACGTGATTTTATGATAAGTATGTGATATGTTTCTTTGTTTGCATGTAGGGCTGGAATTCTTTAAATACTGCAGCAGCTGCAGAGCAAATGGCACTTACTATCCAATCACTTGGGAACTTGGATGAGGCTCAAGAGCTTTTGGAGAGGCAAGCATTTTGTTGTTTGATTTAGCACACACACATCCTGTTAGGAGTATTTTTCTATTATTTCTAATGAATCAATAAGTATTTGGAATGGCTTTGTGTGTTTCTTGTTGTCGTTCATACATGCCACAATATCTATGTAGTGTTTATTTGCAATCTCAATTCATTTTTATTTTCACACTAAGAACAAAGTTTTGATTTTTGGCTAGGTGTCTTAATGTCAAACGAAATCTTCTTCCTGAAAATCATGTTCAGGTTGGTCATGTTTTTGTATTTTAATGCCTTGTTCAAACATTGCTCTCTGGATTTCCTGGAAAAAAAAAACAAAGTTTAATGTCAATTCTTGTTAAGTCAATTATCTGTTCAATTTTTTATTTTACTTCCAGCCATTCTATGAACATTTTTAAAAATTGGAAATGACTGTTTATCAAGTTCAAATGTGTTATTATTGGGAAAAAATGTTAATAATCTCTACTGTAGAAATCCAACTTAACGCTGAAATGGTCTCCCTTTAGAACCAAATGAGCCTGCTTCGTGTTTCTTTTTTAACTTAATAATTTGTGATGAAATGCAATAATAAGAATTATAGGTTTTTATTGGAACCTGTTAACTTATATGTTTACCAAACATACTCCCTTCTTTCAACTTATTGACAGTTTTTGTTGGATTGAGCAAAATATTTGGAAAATCAAAGAAAAGAATCATAGACAAATTTGTGCATTGTGTTATGTATTGGTAAACTAATACTTGTTTATTTTATGGGTCAAGCAAAAACAATCAACTTGTTAATTGTTCGTAAATTTGTCTAGTTTTATGGGAACTCTTTGGTGAAGATTCAAGAAGTACATTGTACAGTATGGACTTTCTGTTTCCGAATATTAGTGATTGATGAATGTGTAGTGTTCAGAAATATCCCTTTTCTACCTATTCATCTAGTTCTTGTTTATGGCACTTTATTACACTTGGTCTGTCAAGTTTAGTGCGGTCAAGGTTCTTCTTGAATATAGTTCATTTTGCAGAAGACCATTGAAGAAGTCTTATTAATAGAATATAAACTATGTTTATGTATACTAGTAATTTTGACATGATAGGATGCCAGATTCAGAAGTGTCCACTGTGAACACTGCAAGTGCATTGGTCAAACCAAAGGGAACCACTGTGAACTTGTAGGATAATTAAGCTCATAATCTTTGAGCTTGCATGAATCAAATGCTAAATAATTATTAACTTTCATTACCAAGTCGACAATACTAATTTAGGATGTATTACACTATTTCGGTAAGTTGTTTAGTAGATTCAGCTCCTATAATCTAAACAAGGAAGCAAATAGATCCATGCCCCTTATAAAAAAGTTTTAATTTTATTACCTTAATTAATTGTTCTCTTAACTAGCTAAGCCTAACCCCTTGGCGGGGAAATGCAATAACACTTGTTGAATCAGATTAACGTCAATTGCATGGCTCTTGCTGGTTTTACCCCCTTCTTACCCTAGGCGACTTGCATGGGTCGAGAGTTTGGTATGTTGTAGGGCTGATTTCACTATTTTGGTTTGATATTCTTGTTCGGCATTATTTATAAGGCCGTAATCTGAACTTTGAAAATCTTTGGCAAGGATTTGCTATTTGTTGTAGCCCTCATTTTGGATGGAGTATTGTTATAAATATTTAATTCCAGCTGTGATCATGAGATATTTCTTCAATCCTTTGATGTATAGATATTGTCGTGGCTAGATAAATTATTTTGTGGCATTCAACATTGATTTGCATAGTGAAAAGTGGATTCAAATCTCATAGGAAGTTTGCTGCCCTAGGATACTGCAGATTTTGTATTGGTTAATCATTCTAAGATATTCTCAACTATTTTCAGTTTGTTGTGTGTGTGCTTGAAAGGTGTTTTCAGATCACATCTATTGTGGATAGCCGGTAAACCCCTTTTCTCTGTTTTCAGCCCTAAAAGGGACATTATGCTTAGTCACAATATGCAATGGCTTCATAATGAAAAACAGACTTGTCTGCAACAAAAAATGGAAAATGAGACTTATATGGCCAAGAGCAAATGAAGATAAGGTATTCCGCAGCAAAAGAAAAAACCATCATTGTTACACAAAAGAGGCATTGTTCATCACTTGCTTGCTGAGCAAATGGAAGTCTCATGGATTAAGAGCAGGATGACTAGTGGCTAAATGAAAACCCTTTAGAGATTCAATCTCTTGCTAAGACTTGGCTTCAACATTAATATCAGTAGGAATCTTTCCATTCCAAACTCGGAATAGGATACCACAAATGCAGAAATGAAAATGTAGTCCAACCCAACAAGGACCCCAACTTCTCAAATATGTAATGAAATTACTTGTATGAATCTGATTATTATTAGAAATGGAACACCAAAGAACACAAGATTGTAGAGAAATGATAGAAATATGCAAGTAGAATAGCTTAGCCACTTCGAGGGGGCAACCTCCAAACCATACAATAAGACTCAAATGCTCGATCTCATGATCAACTACTACCTACTAACCACTATTTATATTTTATACTATTCCTATGCTATGGCCATCCCGAAGGCCGGCCCACCAATGATAATATAACATATATGAAAGAAATACATAATGATAAGAAGTTATGATATCCACAAGTTGGCTATATACATCTAATATAAGATATATGATTAAGGGCGTAACATGCACTTCCCCTTCAAAGCAACATTGTCCCCAATGTTGAGAAGCTCCGGGTGCTGTTACATGAATGTCAAATCCTCCTGTGTTGCATCTTCATTGTTCCTATTCTTCCACTTGATCAGGTACTCGGTAATAACCCATGTCCTCAATCTTTTAGTGCATGTTTGAAGGATGCATTCAGGGTCCAAGATGACTCTCCCCTCCTCATCGAGCTCAGGTAACACTGTTTGGGATGATACCCTTTGTCCAATTACTTTCTTCAGGCAAGAAACATGAAAGATTGGATGTATTCTAGTTATCTGTGGAAGTTCTAATTTGTATGCTACAGTAACAATCTTCTGCAATACTTGATAGGGGCCATAATACTTAGGTGAAAGTTTGTTATCCTTTTGTTGTTGTTTAAAAGACATTTGCTTATATGGTTGTAAATGCACAAAAACCTAGTCACCGACTTCAATATGCCTTTCCGTGCGATGTTGATCAACTTGCTGCTTCATGCGGTTTTGTGCCATGGCCAAGTTCTCCTTGAGACTAGAGAGGACCTCTTGTTGATGTTGAATGTGTTATTCCACTGTTCTAACCCTTGGTTGTCCTGTCAACAATGATGTGATGGATGGTGGATGGTACCCATAAAGTGCCAAAAAAGGAGACATTTTGGATGAAGTATGGAAGGAAGTGTTATACCACCATTCTGCAAGTGGCAGCCCTTGGACCCATCTCGCTTGTTTATTTGAGGTGAAGCACCGGAGATATCCTTCCAAACACTTATTTACGTTTGTTTTCCTATCAGACTAGGGATGATAAGAAGAGCTACGAGCTAACTGAGTACCCAAACATGAAAATAAATCAGTCCAAAAATTACTAGTAAAGATAGGGTTCCGATCACTTACTATAATCTTCAGTGTCCCATGTAGCTTCCAAACTGTGTCAATGAAGGTTGTTGCTACTGTGCTTGCAGCAAATGGGTGTGACAAGGCACAAAATTGAGCATATTTGGTGAGTCTATCCACCACAACCATGATGACATTTTTTCTTTCAAATTTAGGCAATCTTGTGATGAAGTCCATGGAAACATCTTCCGACCGCTGGCTAGGAATAGATAGAGGTTGTAGAAGACTTGGGGACTCAATTGTTTCACCCTTATTTTGCTGATAAACCATGCATTTTGCCAAATTTTTTTTGGACAACCCCTTTTAGCCCTTCCCAGAAGAAATTTTGTTTGATTCGATGATAAATCTTCAAGAATCCAGAGTGCCCCCTACTGTAGAAGCGTGAAGCTCAGATAGAACCCTATTTTGAAGGGTGGAGTTCTTACATAGGTATAATCTATCTTTATACCATAAGGCATCCCTTTTCCATACAAAATTTTCAAACATGCTTGGATCATTATGGAGATTATGAATGAGATTTTGTGTAGTTGAGTCATTTATCCAGTCGGACCTTGCCTCCTCTACCCAATCTTCCTATAAGATGGATATGGCATATAACAATGCTGCAGCTGCTTCATCTTTCCTAGACGGAGCATCCGCGACTACATTCTCCTTCCCTTTCTTGTAGATAATCTCAAAATCATATCCCAACATCTTTGAGACCCATTTTTGTTGTTCTTCAGATGATAAACACTACTTCAAGAAATATTTCAGACTATCATGATCTGTCTTCCTATGAGATATGGTCTCCATTGCTTTACTGCATGAAGTATGGCTAGCATTTCCTTCTCATAAGTTGGCTTTGACATATTCTTACCTTTGAATTAACGGCTCAAAAAGGCAAAATGACGGCCTTCTTGCATGAGAACTGCCCCCATAACAGACCCTGATGCGTCACATCCAACAATGAATGTTTTGGAAAAATTTGGAGTAGCCAAGACTGGAGTGGTGCACATGGCCTCTTTTAACTGCTCAAATGCTTTGGTAGCATCCTCATTCCAATGGAAAGAGTCATTTAGTAAAGCTGTGAGAGGTGTTGATATACTTCCAAAATGCCTTACGAATCTCCGATAATAACCTGTAAGCCCCAAAAATCCTCGGAGATTCTTTAGGGTTTTTGGAATCTTCCACTCCATCATGGCCTTGATCTTATTAGGATCCACTTTAACACCTTCATGAGAGACAATGTGACCCAAATATTCAACCTCCTTGACTCCAAAAGAACACTTAGAGTGCTTTGCATAAAGTTGATGTTGCTCAAGGGTTTCCAAAACCTTATTTACATGATGCAAGTGTTCCTCCCATGTTTTGCTATAAATTAATATATCATCAAAGAACACTAAAACAAACTTCTGTAGCAATGGCTTAATTTGAAATGTAGAAGGTGCATTTATGAGTCCAAAAGGCATTACCAAGAATTCATAATGGCCTTCATGTGTTCGAAAGGTGGTTTTATGAACATCCTCATCCTTGATTCTGATTTGGTGCTATCCCGAACGAAGATCAAGCTTTGTAAAGTAAACAACACCATGCAACTCATCAAGCAAATCATCAATTACATGAATAGGAAACTTATCTTTGACTGTGTACTTATTAAGTTCCCTATAATTGGGACACATGCGCCACATGTCATCTTTCTTACGCACCATCACTACTGGAGAAGAAGAAGCACTTTGACTATGACAGATGATTTTTAATGTCCCTCTTTCTCGATTAGTTCGGTCGAAGACCTTTTGGCCTATTTTGTCTACCCGACGGCCAAAAGGGTGTTTTCAAGGGTGACTTCGGTTTATTATTTTATTATATGGTGCTCAAATTAAAGTAAAATATCATTAAAGCACATATAATGAATTAATAGACTGTTTGGGTGATTTTGACTCAGAAAAGTGCTTTTAAATAAATTAATAAATTATTTAAATTGCCCTTCTAGCCAAAAATGCGACTTGTTTGGGTAATGGCCAAATATACCCAAAAGTGCGACTTGCTTAGTGAAGCAAAAATAATTAATTGAATATTAATTATTTGGTGTTAGCCAAAACGTGCAATTTGGCCTTTGGAGGGTTTTTGGCTATATGAGGAAAAATGCGGCCTGGGTAAAGAATAGGACATTATTATTATTATTTTCACAGAGCAGTTAGCACAGAGCTTTTGTAGACAAAATCCAAGGACAGAACCCCTCTGGATTATTCCTCTTGCGGACAGAAACCCCAGGAGTAGTGAGAGAAGCTTCCATCCAGGAATCTTCATTGTTTACACAGTTATTCAGCATTCCAACAGTTTTCAGAAAAAAAGAATAAATTGCAGCAGTGGGCATTTGCACATCTATCTGAGTGGCGGCGGCTTCTCCTACAGTTATTTATTACTGTGTCAGAGGTATTTTTTCATGTTAGATATTTATTGTAATTCCCAACAGCAAAAATACCAAATCGGCTAGGGTTTTGGTTCATTTACTGTGAGTTTTTGGACAATCTTTGTTATTAAATCTTTTTGCAGATTTATACTTGTATTGCTGTCATATCTAGCTTCAGAAATCATTAATAAATATACAGCTGAAATATCTAAAATGAAATCTGCGAGATAAACCCTAGGCGCCTATTCTGCATTCGCCCGGTTTGCAGGGTTTGTTGTATTTAATTCATCTATGTTTCGGTGTGATGTTTCATGAATTCCTTTGATATTATCAGTTCAGTTTTGAGCTAGAGCAATATAATATATATATATATAATAAAAATAATAATAATAATAATATTCAGACAAAAAAAACGGGTTTGGGGATCTCTCAGTGGTATTAGAGCAGTGTATCCTCCCAGCCTGTGTGGGAAGGAAGCAGATAGGGTATTAAAACAGAAATCAGCTTTGGATGCATCACAGAGAGGATGGTCCACACAGATATTACACCCGCAGACAAGCACGACTCGAAGCTGGTATTGCAGGTGGGTGACAGAATGGAATATTTGGGGTGAGAGACCTGAGAGTCCTCCTCGAGAGGAACATGTAGATCCAGATAGGCATTTTATTCGGGATATGGCAGGCCACATAGAGGCCAGTTATTACAAACCATGGACCGCATGGGCACTACTTTGGACAGGTTGGCACTAGACAGGGCGCGGGATAGGCACAACAGGAGGGATAGATCCGCATCAGTGGCTAGTAGCCACAGGGATCATAGCAGATCACTTTCTGAGATTGGGAGTGTTAGGGGATTACCACACCATGAGTGAAGGCATACTCATACAGAGGTGAGGAGACCTACACGGACTGCAGATAGGCCTATGCAACCTAACTTCTTGCCTAGAGGTGACACACCAAAGATTGAGGGACGACCGGAAGAAGTAGCTTTTCCGAATACTATCATGGCAGTCAGCGATGAGTGGAGGAGTTTGCCGCAGCATGTGAGGGATGCATTTCCCCTCCCGCAGTATTGTGCTCAGAGGAGAGATATCATGAGGGTTGGACAAGACTGGAGACCTAGAGTACAACAAAATAAAGATTTACAGCAGGTTACCAATAAGGTAACCCTCTCCACTTTCGATGGTAGTGGAAAGATCAGTGCCAGGGCTTGGATTCACAAGCTCGACACCTATCTTACCCTCAAACCCATGAGGGAGCAGGAGGCTATACAGTTCGCTACATTGCACCTTGAGGGGGTGGCTTATGATTGGTGGGCACCATGGGTTAGTTACGAAGGGTCATGAGCTTCTACATTCATACAGGGATTTCAGTGATAGATTGATTGCGAGATTTGATCGCAAGGATGTGGAGTTATATTACAGGGATTTGTCACAACTTAGACAGAGTGGACATGTTGATTCTTACATCAACGAAATTTCAGCGGATAGCCGTTATGGTTCCAGAGATGCTTGAGAAGAGGGCGGTGATGTTATTTATAGAGGGCCTCCATGACAGGATGAGAGGATTGGTCAAGGCTCCTAAGCCTAGGACATTGCATGATGCCATTCAGACTGGCATTGGACTTGGACACATCCCCCACTTCCTATCAGCCCACTTCTTATCAGCCCAATAAGAAGTTTCCCACGAGCTCCAGGCCATTTCAGCGCTCTACCGCCCCGCAGAAGAGTGCACCACCTCCTAAGCTGGATCAGGAGATTCACAACGAGTTAAGGAGGAAGCTTTGCTTTCATTGCACATTGGGAGCCTAGACATCGTTGCCTTGGTAAAGGCAAGGTGCATCTCATTGAGGTGATTTCAGATGGATGAGGATGATCACTCGCCAGATACAGATGTAGAGGATGAGGGCGGTGACCATGATGCACAGTGGGAGCAGCCCCCAAATAGAGCTTGGCGAGGGTGAGGCATGGGATTCATCTGATGTTACTATTGCTACACTTTCTGGCATTCCTAGGGTACCATCCCTTTTGGCTAAAGGGAGTGCTTAAGGGACAGCGGATTGTTTGTCTGGTTGACAGTGGAGCTATGCACAACTTCATTGATGAGTGGTTGGCTACGAAGCGAGGATTACAGGTTGAAGAATTTGAGGGATTTAGTGTACGGGTGGCAGATGGATTTGCTATCAGTTGCACTAAGAGGATTCCACGACTTAGTATTCAGATGGGGGACTATACATTGACCGATGACTTCTATGTTATTGGACTTAGTGAGATTGATACAGTATTGGGTATTCAATGGTTACAGTCCCTTGGCAGATATGTGCAGGATTTCCGTAGGATGGAGTTGGAGTTTATGGTGGATAAGAAGAAGATTGTGCTTCGGGCTCTTTCTGATGGTGGGCCTAGAGTTGTTTCAGCACGCAGGATGGAGTCTATAGTGAGACATGGAGAGGTTGCATGGGCATCCCAGTGTTTTATTTCGTCCAAATCTTCTTCAGATGATGAGTAGCCTTATCATATTGCCATCCAGTCCATACTGGATAAGCACGGCCTCGTGTTTGGTGACATTCCTCCAGGTAGACCACCAGATAGAGGGTTTGAGCATGTTATAGAGCTTGAGGGTGCTAAACCCGTGATGACTACGCCTTATCGTCATCCTAAGACATACAAGGATGAGATAGAGAAAGCCATTAGAGAGCTCTTGGAGATGGGACACATCCGTCCTAGCTCTAGTCCGTTTGCTTCTTCAATGGTGTTGGTAAAGAAGAAGGATGGGACCATGAGGATGTGCATTGACTATCGTGCACTGAACAAGAAAACCATCAAAAACAAGTATCCCATTCCCCGCATTGATGAGTTGTTAGATGAGCTGCATGGATCTATCTGCTTCTGGAAGATTGATCTTCGATCAGGCTACCATCAGATTAGAGTTCGGGATGAGGATATCCACAAGACAACCTTCAGGTGTCACTATGGGCACTATGAGTTCTTGGTGATGCCATTCGGACTCACTAATGCACCTGCTACATTTCAATCATGTATGAACCATCTCTTTAACAGGCAATTGAGGCAGTTTGTGTTGGTGTTTTTTGATGATATTCTGATTTATAGCAGGACATGGGATGATCATTTGAGGCATCTTGATGAGGTACTTAGCATAATGGAGACTCAGTCTTTGTTTGCTAAGATGTCCAAGTGTGAATTTGGACTTATGGAGATATTGTATCTTGGGCATGTCATTGGGGCCAATGGGGTCAAGGTCCATCAAGAGAAGATACAGGCAATGCAGGATTGGCCACCACCCAGGAATATCTCTGACTTGCGAGGATTCTTAGGATTATGTGGTTATTACAGGAGGTTCGTGAAGGGTTATTCTCAGTTGGTAGCTCCATCGACAAATCTGACACGGAAAGGTGCATTCAGTTGGTCAGATGAGGCACATGTGGTATTTGAGAGGCTCAAGGTAATTATGAGTACCTGTCCAGTTTGGGCTCTTCCAGATTTCTCACGGCCGTTCATTTTAGAGTGTGATGCTTCGGGATTGGGGATTGGTGCAGTTCTTATGCAGGATCGCCATCCTATTTCCTTTGAGAGCCGGAAGTTGAGAGATAATGAGAGACTATATTCCACCTATGATAAGGAGATGCTTGCCATTATGCATGCCTTGGCAAAGTTTAGACAGTATTTGGTGGGTGGAAAATTTGTGGTGAGAACCGACCACAACAGTTTGAAATATTTCCTGGAACAAAAAGAACTCAATGAGAGGCAACAAAAATGGGTCAGCAGGATCCAGGCATATGATTTTGTCATTGAGTATGTCAAGGGGACGAAGAATGTAGTGGCTGATGCACTTTCTAGGAAACCCCATCTCGCTGCCCTATGTTCTTTGAGCGAGATTTCAACAGATTGGAAATCTCAACTGTTAGTTGAGTATTCCAAAAACACTTGGGCATGTGACATTATGGATGGAAAAATTCAGGATGGCCGGTATAAGGTAATAGCTGATCTGATTTTGTATAAGGGCAGAATTTACCTAGTTCTTGAATCTGAACTTAAGGAGAAGATTATGCATGCTTTCCATGATGCACCACTGTAAGGACATCCAGGGTATTTTAAAACATACAGGCAGATTAGAGAGAGATTCTCCTGGAAGGGTCTCAAGGATGATGTCTTGCGCCATGTCCGTGAGTGTATGACTTGTCAGCAGAACAAGTCAGAGCATACTTTCCCAGTAGGTTTACTACAACCATTGCCTATTCCGGAGCAGAAGTGGGAAAGTATTTCGATGGATTTCATTATAGGTCTTCCCGTGGTGCAAGGGAATGATCGCATTTATGCGGTAGTGGATCGGTTGACAAAATATGCACACTTTTTCACTGTTCCTACCAGCTTCAAGGCACCTCACGTGGTTGATTTGTTCTTTCGTTAGATATTCAGGTTGCATGGGCTTCCGAAGAACATAGTTACCGGGATAGTAGGTTTATGAGCATATTTTGGCAGGAGCTTTTCCGTCTGGTTTACACTGAGCTTACTCCTAGCACTAGTTATCACCCTCGAACGGATGGACAGACAGAGATCGTGAACAAATGGATGGAGGGTTATCTTCGCAACTACGTTGCAGGACAGCAGAAGGCATGGGTAAAGTTGTATTTATGTGAGTATTGCTTTAACACCACTTACCATATGTCTATTGGTATGACTCCATTCCGAGCACTTTATGGGTATGATGCGAGATCCTTTGTTGATATGGCATTTGGGGACAATAGAGCTCCCAAGGCTCAGGAGAGTTTAAAGGATATCTAGGAAATCCTTAAGGTACTTAAGGAAAATATTCAGCGGGCCCAGAACCAACAGAAAATGTATGCAGATAGGCACCGAGTGGAGAGATCATTTGAGGTAGGGGACATGGTTTTCCTACGACTTCAGCCTTATAGGCAAAGTACTCTCAAGAAGAAGGGCTGAAAAGCTCAAACCGCAATTTTATGGGCCATACAGGGTGTTGAGGAGAGTTGGTGAAGTGGCATATGAGCTGAAGTTTCCTTCTGAGAGTAAGATACATAATGTTCTTCATGTGTCTTGCTTGAAAAAGGCTTTGGGACAGAACATTATTTCCTCTACAGATCAGCCACCCCTGGATGAGGAAGGGAGATTAGACCTAGTGCTAGAGGAGATCTTGGACAGTCGAGAGAGGAGACTGAGGAACAGGGTCATTCGGGAGTTCCTGGTGAGGTGGAAAGAGTTACCAGAGGAGGATGCTACATGGGAAGGCGAGATTATATTACAGCATCCAGCTCTACAGTTGCTTGGGGACAAGCAATCTCGGGAAGGGAGGACTGTAATGTCCCTCTTTCTCGATTAGTTCGGTCAAAGACCTTTTGGCCTATTTTGTCTACCCGACGGCCAAAAGGGTGTTTTCAAGGGTGACTTCGGTTTATTATTTTATTAAATGGTGCTCGAATCAAAGTAAAATAACATTAAAGCACAAATAATGAATTAATAGATTGTTTGGGTGATTTTGACTTAGGAAAGTGCATTTAAATAAATTAATAAATTATTTAAATTGCCTTCCTAGCCAAAAATGCGACTTGTTTGGGTAAATGGCCAAATATACCCAAAAGTGCGACTTGCTTAGTGAAGTAAAAATAATTAATTAAATATTAATTATTTGGTGTTAGCCAAAAAGTGCGATTTGGCCTTCGGAGGGTTTTTGGCTATAGGAGGAAAAATGCGGCCTGGGTGAAGAATAGACATTATTATTATTTTCACAGAGTAGTTAGCACAGAGCTTTTGCAGACAGAATCCAAGGACAGAACCCCTTTGGATTATTCCTCTTGCGGACATAAACCCCAGGAGCAGTGAGAGAAGCTTCCATCCAGGAATCTTCATTGTTTACACAGTTATTTAACATTCCAGCAGTTTTCAGAGAAAAGAATAAATTGCAGCAGTGGGCATTTGCACATCTATCTGAGTGGGGGCAGCGTCTCCTACAGTTATTTATTACTGTGTTAGAGGTATTTTTCATGTGAGATATTTATTGTAATTCCCAATAGCAAATATACCAAATCGGCTAGGGTTTTGATTCATTTACTGTGAGTTTTTGGACAATCTTTGTTATTAAATCTTTTTGCAGATTTATACTTGTATTGCTGTCATATTTAGCTTCAGAAATCATTAATAAATATACAACTGAAATATCTAAAATGAAATCTGCGAGATAACCCTAGGCGCCTATTCTGCATTCGCTCGGTTTGCGGGCTTTGTTGTATTTAATTCATCATGTAAGTTTCAAGTGGAGGTTTCATGAATTCCTTTTTTTTCTCTTCTTTTTTCATTATCTTCAGTTCTGACCCAGAGCAATATATAAGGATCTCGCCATCCACTCTCCGCACTTGCTATGTCCCTATGTAGCCCCAGGAGTACGCAAGAAGGGAGGCATGCGGCCCGTACGTCCAGTCCAATGGCTCATCTCGAGTGAGACGGACACAAGTCCTCATCATCGCGGGGTCCAAAATCAGAAGACTCTAATCATGAGGGCGGGAGGATCAGCCGAAGGAGGAACCATACTCAACAACCAGGAGCAGCCAAGAGTCAGAATCAGAATCAAAAAAAGCATAAGAAACCTTAGAGGGTGGAGAAGTTAGACGGTAAGATGACGCTCGCAGTAGCAGACCTTATCGGTCAAACACATAACGCTGACTGATTCCTAGGTTCACCCATTGCCACCCCCTGCCCACCATCAGGATACCCTACAAAGATACAAGGGCCGACTGAGGGAGGCCAAAGCCTTGCATGTCTTGTTGGGGAATAGGGCAAACCATGTGGCTGATTGGCGAAGATTCACCACTAAAGTTTTCCCAAGCTGACTGGTGTCAGGAAGCGAGCGTAATTGTAATTATTATATTTGGTCATGATTTCCAAGAGTGAGCACGATGTGTAGCTCCACTCAAGGCAAGTGTGTAAATCCTGGTAATCTTATGTTAACTATTGGTTTCTAATAGGGTAGTTGGTGGCTGCCTGAGCATACAGCACGGCAGTGAGTGAACGCGTGCGATTGAGTTTTTGGGAAGGGGGGCAAGGGCCGGATTGATGTTTATTTGCAGCTTTTACACTTTAGTTTGGAAAACAAGAATCTAATGATGGAACATGTCCTTTTGGTGGAAACCCCCATCATGATTTGAAGATTTGGAGGCATTACTTATGTTGGAGAGTTGCAAATTGATGATGCCTCTCTTGGATACGTTAAACTGAATAATGGGGTGATGCATATTTCCCTCTTCGCAGTGCTGAAGTCAATAGAGCGTCATAGACGCATGGACCGCACTTTGTCAGTTGTGAATCAGTAGTAAAGTGGGGATAGGTAATGACAGTGGGAGTCGAGGACACTGAAGTGATTAAAATAAAAGCCCCAAGAGGGTGACATGGGACGAGTAACCTTGAATGTAGAGTGGAGAAACCACAGGGGCCTGAATGTGGTAGGCAGGAGGTCAGAAAGTGGAAGGGCTTTACTGGAGGGTCGATATGGGGGGATAGAAGGCCATGCAGGACATAAGTGGAGGGCAACGCATAGGGAGGACGAGTTCTGGGTGCAGGGTGCCTGAAAGAGATACCCATCAAACTAAAGCAGTTTATCATCCGGCTAGACCGGAGAGGGGAGAGGCCTGTGGGGTGTACGTTGAAAGATGATATTAGGAGTAGGCCAGACTTGTGGGGGGCTGATAACGGCCGGGAGGGAGCGAGAGACAGGAGGCGAAGAAGGGAAAGACGGGTCGATCCTTGGCAAGCAATACTAGTTGAAGGGCTTTCATCTGGCCCATCGAGTGAATGGGGTGGAGAGGCGAGCGGGGGAAATTCGCTGACGGAAAGAAGGCAGGGAGGCTCGGTACATCACCAGGGGGGAAACCAACAGACAGGGGGAGAAAGGGAGGTTGCCAGGATACGGGGGAATATATATGTGGGGGGGGGGGGGGGGGTGGGTGGGGTGTTGTGGGGGGGGGGGGGGAGGGGTTGATAACAGATACCATTGGACGCAGGGGGTAGGCCAGAAACAAAGACAAAACGTGAAAAGATAAGGGGACGATCAATGGGCCAACATGCAGTATCGAGAGGGGACAGGGGCGAGGATTACGAATAGTGTAATTCTGTTGCTGTTTCTTCCAGGCCCTGTGAGAGTAATTTTAGGCTGGTGGATGGTGTGGCCCTAAAATTGTAGATAGGGAGCTCCTAACGGCTGCTATTAAGGAGATTGACTCTAACCTGCCACTGGATAACTAAAGAAGATTATCCAATGGTTGTTCTTGCATGCATAGTCGCTAACTCACCTTTCTAATCCTCCCTGACGATGGAGAAGGAGTCCGATGCGTGCCTTGATATGTTCGGGAACGGATGCGCTTCGAACTTTAAGTACTGTGGCAAAAAAAAATTTCTGGCGGTGCCCAAAATTTTCTATTAGTTTGAAGGTCACCTAATGTTGAGATCTCATAAATAATGTGTACAGAGGCGTAGATCTATGTCCGAAATTTCTATGAATAAGCTTCTGTCTTTGGCCAATTGCGATGAGCCAAAATCTTAGTCAAACTTCTTATACCTTAGAATTTTTCCTGCAAATAACCCAGATAGAGGGATTTAAAACAATCTCCAGGTTTCCTTGTGGTTGCCATGCCCATCTTAGTGCTATAGTCCTCCAATCAAACTGAGTTTTTATAGTCAAAATAAAAATACAAAATTTAAACTTTTTTAGAGCCCCCCCCCTGCCCAACACTTGCGGGTATGTCCCGTGGCGCCAAAACACATCCGGGACGTACCCGGGAAATGGGTCCCGGACGTTACCCGGACTAGTGGTAACCGGGACCCGAGACCTTACTCTCCTTACCGGTTACATATCCAGGGGGTTATTGCTGGTGAGTGGGATGAAACCCTGGTAACATTGTGGTTTATAAATGAATTACATGTTGTCCTATGTTGCCAGCTTTTGTCTAAAATATTCATATGTCAATAACTCTTAGGCATGGTGTTTTTGGTCATTGGTCTGCACTTATGCTTTCAAATTTTTTTAAATTGCTAGTCAAAGACAATGTATATCCGTTGCTCCTGGATCATGTCAACGAGAAAACTAAACCACTTTTGTTGCTACATTGTGTACATAAACTGGTGTTTTTTGTACGGTTTTTTCCCCATTACTAATAAATTTAATATTTTTCAAAAAAATGCATATTGTCCTTTTCAGTTTTAAAACGGCTTCAAGGAACCTAAAGGATGCTGGAGTGCTTAATGCGCGATTCAATTAGGGATATTGGAGGTATTAGTCTCAAGAATTTCATTAAACTAAAATATCATTTTGGACAGTTTTGTTTATTGTGGTTTATATAATTCACTTCTATACTGTCTTGGGCTTGAAAATTGTTTTGCAAATCTTTTTTATGTGGGACCATTTAAAGACAGAACCTGGTTTAGTTGGATGTGCTTGAGGAAGGAAGATTGGGCCCAGTCCCCAGATACGATAAAGCGTCATGGGATCCTCTTGCTCAGGTCTTGAAAAGTGAATCCTTGTTGGTTTTTTTATAGATAAATTAGTAGAAAGCACGTGAGGGCAATGATCTTACAAGTTGATGAGTCGACTACCTTGTGAGGTTCAAGACCAAACAACAACATGGTGTTTTGGTTTAAAGTTTAGATCCTTGAATCTTCAATCATGAAGATATCACCTTGTACAGGTCTAACATCACCTTTAATAGACAAAAACAAGTTGATGTTTGCAGAAAAACAATGTAATTTCTCTTGGGAATTGGACAATATAAAACCAAATGCGCTGATTCTTTTTTTTGCAATATTGCATGGTTATATTGTCAACCCGCTTCTCTAGTATAGCGATTTTTCACATTAAGGGAAAATATTGTTTACGAGCCACTCCTCAAGTTTCCTGGTGCTCACTTGCGTTTAGTTTTTTTGTACGCTGCAATATATATATATATTCATAGCTTGTATTGTTCAATAATTTGTCACTTTACGCACTTTTACTTGCAATCTCACATATTGTGAAGTTAATCTGGTTCCCTCCCAGCTTACATTCAAGGTCGATGATTTAGCAAATGTGAGGAAGATGTTCATTACCCACATCCCAATAAGACAAAATAATAAGTGTCTTTAGATACGCTGTTTGACTCATGGTCTGAGTCATGGGGGTTCTGGTTTTGTTATTCTGATATAATGTAGATCCTGGTGGAGAAAGACCAACTCCAAGACAAGGCTCGAGAATTTGCAGAGAAGAGTTTGCATAGGTTGGAAGTTTTCTCAGTCTCTCCTCAGTCTCTCGCTCATCTCGTCTTCTCTCTCTTCTCTGTTAAAGGCGCGCGACGTGCTACATGGGCTTGCCTCACTCAGTTTGGGCTTGCGCCTAGGGACTGCATAGATTGGTTTGGAACAGGGGTAAACCTCTTGTTGGGTCTCATCCATTGAACTCGAAGACTTCACGTAGTTACTTTTTCTTTTAGTTCGTACTGTGTCATCTAAGATAAAGGAGGACCAAGTAATCATGATGCCATACACTCTTTTGTTAACTTCTCTACAAGAAATTGTATAACTTTCAAGACCTATCCACCCTGTTTTGGCAAAGTCTAGATTTAATAACTTCAAACTTTTGTGGTTCTTCATAACCTAACTCTTTTTGCTGGATTATGAATATATAAATACATGAAGTTAAGTAACACAAATACAAAGTGCCCGAGAAGATGCTGTGTGACAACAAGTCATAGCACACGTTCAAAGTAAACAGAAATCCAGGGTCTGGGCCAAATGGATCCGATAAATTTGAACAGAGGAAATGATCACTCAAAGGAGTAATATTCCACCTTGGAAGCTGGCCAGCTGGATGTCCATTATCCTCACTATCAATTATGTGTTTGAAAGACTGTTCCTGCACTAGAACATGTAATTGGGTGCCACAAAAATTGGTGACCGGTAAAATGTCCGAAGTTTGGAATATTGGCTCTCTAAATTCAACAGCTATCGTGGATCAATATAAACAAATGTTGGTTAACTCACTGCATAGCAATTCATCTTCTGAAGAGTGGTCGAGGCCACTAGGTGTCCACAAGATGCGCCTAGATGAAAGGCTCAAAAAATGCTCATCCATGGACCAGTAAAGAAAAATGAAATCCCTCATTTGGGATAACGAGTGGTAAGATTAATATCACGTTTTTCCAGTGATAAATTTCATTGCAATCAGTCAGTGAATTCCACTTATACCATCGGATCACCACCAGGAGCAACTTTTTCATTACTGAAAACTAGAAAATAACATCAATGCTGCAGTGCTAGGAAACGAAGAGTCCAAGATCTCCCCGAGGCAATATATATTTTTCTTGGCATGGTAAACTTTTTACAAACTAATCGATCATGGGGATTTCCCCAACGTTTAGACAAACAATATTCAACTCAACAATAGAACTGAAGCTAAGACTATGAGGCAAATATAACGCATAGGGCATTCACGTACAGAGTGAACAATTCAACAACATATGCACATCTAATGCCATCTATATGAACTTAGAACATCAGGAAGCTCTCACTCCACAAAGAAACATGAAACTCTCGGATAAAAGACAGCTGTACACCACAAATGGACCACTCTGTCAACAATTCTTATATTTGGGGGGAGGAGCTCAGAATACATATTGAATGCGTGGTGTATAGATATGCTAACATATTAAATCATAATAATGTGATATACGTATACAATCATGATATAGGATTTTGGTGTCATATCATACTCGAGTTGGATAAGTTGCATGGTAATCTAGATTGCAATTTTCAAGTTGGCGAGGCATGTCCATATTCTAGCAGTAAGCCACCGGTCTCGGTGTAACCCCCCAACAGGCCCACACCATCGCATCCGCATCATACCTAACTTTTGGAAGCTCGCACTGGGTGCTGCCTCCCACATTTGGCACCATAGATAACCTTTTTTTATGTGAAAAGAAACCTGCGTAGTAATTGGGTTTTTTTTTTCTTGTATGTGACAAGTCTTTGAAATTCATTATGTACAACAAGATTTTCCCTTTCTTTTAATATAAGGACTAGATGTGGGTGTTTCATTTTTCTGTCGTTGTGGTAAACTGAAGAAGGCTTGAATGTATTTTATGATAAGTATTTGCTATGTTTTCTTTGTTTGCATGTAGAGGGCTGGAGTCTTTAAATACTAGCCGCCGCTGCAGAGCAAATGCACTTATTCCCATCACTTGCTGGAACTTGTGGAGTTGAGGCTCAAGAGCTTTTTGGAGAGGCATTGACTCAAGGGTTGTTGTTCTGTTTAGCACACACACATCCTGTTAGGAGTATTTTTCTAATTATTCTAATATCAAATAATATTTGGAAACGTGGGTGTGTTTTTCTTTGTTGTCGTGCAGAATGCCCACAATTATTATTGTTTCATATTATGTATTGCAACTCAATTCATTTTATTTTCACACTAGGAAGCAGTTTTGATATTTGGCTAGGTGTCTTAATGTCCAAGCGAAATCTTCTTCCAAAATCTATGTTCAGGGGTGGCATAGTTTTATGTATTTTAAATGCCTTGTGGGCAAACATGCGCTCTCCCTGGATTTCCTGGATAAAAAAAAAAAAAGTTAATGTCAATGCTGTACTGTTTTATACGAGGAGAGTCGAAAGTCGATAATATCTGTCAATTGTTTATTTTACCTAACTTCCAGCCATTCTAGGAAACATTTTTAAAAATTTAAATGAGGTTTACAAGTCCAATGTTTTCTCAACCATTATTGGGAAAAATGTTAATATCCTACTGTAGAAATCCAACTAACGCTGAAGGTCGCCCTTGAAAAACCAAATGAGGCGGGCTTGCTGTCTTTGTATTCTTCTTTGTAAACTTCAGCAGTTGTGAGATGAAATGCATAATAAGAAGTAGAGGTTGTTTTATTGGAGACACAGTGTTAACTTATATGGTTACCAACATCTCCCTTCTTCAACTTATTGACAGTTTGTTGTGGATTTAGACAATAGTTGAAAATCAAACAAAAGGGGAACCATAACCAATGGGTGATAGGGTACATGTGTGTGTTTATTGTAAAGTACACTTAATACTTGTTTATTTGTATGGTCAAGCAACAAACATCAACTTGTAATTGTTCGTAAATATTTCTCAAGTTTTATGGGAACTCTTTGGTGAAGATTAAGAAGCTACTCGGTCAGTAGGGACTTTTCTGTTTCCGAATATCAGTGATTGTGATGTGGTAGGTTCAGAAAATACCCCTTTTCTACCTATCATCTACGTTGCTTGTTGGTATGTGCACTATTAAGATTACACGTGGTCGGTCAATTTATGTGTCACGTTCTGCTGAATAGAGTTTCATTTTTGCGAAGACCCAATCTGAAAAGTCTATTAAATAGATATAAACTTGTTGAGTATACTAGTCATATATTGACGATAATAGATACCCCAGATTCAATGAAGTGTCCACTGATGAACACTGCAAGTGCCTTGGGCAAAGGAAACCAAAGGGGAACCCTGGGTGAACTGGGAGGATAATGAGCGCAGACATCTTTGAGCTGGCAGAAATCAAATTGCTAAATACAAGATGATTTAACTTTCGTTACCAAGTCGACAATACTAAGGTAGGCATGTATGACATTATTCGGGACTTGTTTATAGATTCAGCTCCTAAGAATCTTAAAACAAGGAAGCAAATAGATCCTGCCCCTTAACAATGTAATTTTATTTACCTGATGAATTGTTCTCGCGTTACGAGCTAAGCCTACCCCCTGGGCGGGAAAATGCAAGAACACGTGTGGGGAATCAGATTACGGATGGGCATGGCTCGTGCGTTGAACCCCCTTCTTACCCTAGGCGACGGGCATGGTGAGGGGGGGGTAGGTTGGTCGGGCTGCGTGTATCACTCATTTTGTGTGGATAATGTCGGTTTTCGGCATTATTGTAATAAGCGTAACTGAACTTTGAAATCTTTGGGCAAGGATGACAGGGGTCCGTCAGCCCTCATTTTCATGGTATGAGTATTGTTATAATATTTCAAAGTTCCAGCGGGATATGAAGATATTTCCTGCAATCCTGGGATGTAACAATTGTCGTTGGCTACGATAAATTAGTTTGATGGCATTCCCATGGCATTTGCATAGTGAAACAACTGAGTCAAATCTCAGAAGGAAGACTTTGCGGGCCCTATGATACTCAGATTTGTATTGGTTCATCAGCTAAGATAGTCTCAACATTTCAGTGTTGCTGTGTGTGCTTGAAACGTGTTGTCAATCACAGCTATGGTGGAGGTTCCGTAAACCCCGGTCTCGGGTTCACCCTAAAAGGTGGACATTCACGCTGAGGCCCATATGCAATGGCTTCATAATGAAAAACAACTTGTCTGCAACAAAAAATGAAAATGAGACTTAATATGGCCAAGGCATATGGAAGATAAGGTATTCCGCAGCAAAAGAAAAAACCATCATTTTTACACAAAAAGGCATTAGTTTTCATCGCTTGCTGAGCAATGGAAGTCTCATGATTAAGAGCAAGGAGACTATGGCTATAAAACCTTTAGAGATTCAATCTCTTCTAAGACTGGCTTCAACATTAATATCAGTAGGAATCGTTCCATTTCAACTCGGAAAGTACTCCACAAAGCAGAAATGAATGGAGTCCAACCCACAAGGACCCCCTCAACGTGTCGATCTCCAAATACTGTAATGAAATTCTTGTATGATCTGAATATTATTAGAAATGTGAACACAAAAGAACACAAGATGGTATAGCAAATGATAGAAAAATGCAGTAAGATAGCTTAGCCACTTCGGGGGCAACCTCCAAACAACATTAAGACGCAATGCTCGAATCTCATGATCAACTACACTACTAACCACTTTATATTTTATACTATTCCTATGCTTGGCACCCAAGGCCGGCGCCCCAATGATATATACATATATTAAACAAGAAATACAAATTAAGAAGTTAATGAGATCACAGTTGGCTATATACATCTAATATAAGATTATAGTAAGGGTCGTACATACACTTCCCGTCAAGCAACAAGGGGGCCCCAGTTGAGAAACCCGGTGCTGGTACGGAATGTAGATCCTCCTCCCGTGTTGCATCTTCAAGTTGCCTAGGCTGCCCACGTGAGTCAGGTACTCCGGTCATACCCCTGTCCTCATCTTTTAGTGCATGTTTGAGGGAGGCATTCAGGTTCCAAAAATATGACCTCCCCCTCCTCATCGAGCTCAGGTAACACTGTTGCGGATGATACCACTTGGTTCCAATACTTCCTTCCACAGCAAGAAACATGACAATTGGATGTATTCTAGTTATCTGTGAAGTTCTCTTTGTTAATGCTACAGTAACAATCTGCGGCAATCCTTGATAGGGCCATAATACTTAGGTGACAGTTTGTTAATCCTTTTTGTTTGTTTTTAAAAGGACATTGCTTTATATGTGTAATGCACAAAAACCTAGTCACCGACTTCAGTGCCTTTCCGTGCGAATGTTGCTATTCAACTTGCGACTTTTCAATGCGGTTGGTGCCATGGGCCAAGTTCTCCTTGAGACAGAGAGGACTCTTGGTTGATGTTACAGTGTGTTATCACTGTGCTAACCCTTGGTTTGGCCTGTCAACAATGATGTGGATGGATGTGGATTGTACCCATCAATGCCAACAAAGAAGGAGACATTTTGGAGAAGTATGGAAAAGTGTTATACACCAGTTCTGCAAGTGGCGCCCTTGGACCCATCTCGCTTGGTATGTTGGGAGTGAAGCACCCGGCCGATACTCCTATCCAAACAACGTTATTATCGTTTGTTTTCCTACCATTCACGGGGGCTATAAGAAAGAGCTACGATCTAACCAGTGAGTACGCCTCAACATGAGAATAAATCGTCCCAAAAGGACTAGTCAACGATAGGTTTCCGATCACTTACTATAATCGATCTTTCTGGTGTCCCAATGTAGCTTACACCAAACTGTGTCAATGAAGGTTGTTGCTACGACAATGTCTTGCAGCAAATCTGGTGTGACAGGCCAAAACTGAGCATTTTGGTTGAGTCGAACACTCCCCACAACTCTCCTGATTTATTTTTTTCGGTCAATTTAGGGCAAATCACTTGTGATAAAGTCCTGAGAACTCTTCGACCAGCTGTGCTAGGAAGATATAGCAGGATTAGTAGAACGACTTGAGGGGACTCAACTTTTCACCCTTTATTGGTGTTTGATAAACCATCCATGTGCCATTTTTTTGACTGCCCCCTTGTGATCCCGCCATTCCCAATTCCCCAAGAAAATTTGTTTCGATTCGATATAATCTTCAAGAATCCAAATCCAAGTGCCCCCTACTGTAGAAGCATGAAGCTCAGAGAGAACCCTATTTTGAAGGGTGGATACTTCCATAGGTATCATCTATCTTATACCATAAGGACATCATCCCGGTTGCCAGACAAAAATGTCAAACACATGCTGGGGATCAGGAGGGATCTTTAGAAGGAGAGGTTGGGTGGAGTGGAGTCAGTTAGTGACCAGGCGGCGCGGGCAGACGCCTCGTCCCAACTCTTCCACATAAGATGGCGATGCATAGAACCAATGCTGGCAGCTGCTTCAGCTGTCCGAAACGGAGCATGCCGCGACGACATTCTCCTTCCTGGCGGGGCGGGAGAGAAGGCGCGAAAAGCCGATCCACAGCGTGGCGATCCCAGGGGGTGGGGTTGTCGTGTGGCAGAGGAGAAACACGACGCAAGAAAGAGGGAGACGACTGATCGGGCTGCCCACAAGGAGAGTAGGGGTCTCCAAGGCACACACTCCTGAAGTGTATGTGGGAGCATTGCGCTCTTCAGAGCTTGCGGCTTGACATAGTCGGACCGTGAATGAACGAACGGCGCAAAGGCAAACAGGCGCCGTCTTCGAGACTAACGGCCCCCTAAGCCGACCCTGGATGGCGGCACATGCACAATGATGTTTTGGAAAAATTTTGGAGTAAGCCAAGAACGGGAGGGGTTGCAGTCAGGGACCTCTTAACTGCTCAAATGCTGGGAGGTAGCATCACTCAGGTCCATGAGAAGAGGCAGGAGGAAAGCTGGGAGAGGTTGCCGATCCTTCTTCCAACGGACCTTAACGAAATCTCCGAGATAACTCTGTAAGCCCCAAAGCCCGGAGAGTGCTGGAGGGTTTGGGAAGCTGCCCTTCCATCAGGCCTTGTGCTGATGAGGAGCCACGTACACTGCAGAGGACAAATGTTGACCCAAAGATGGCACCCGCCTTGCACTCCAAAAGAACCCTTCAGAGGCGGTGCAGAAAGTTGATGGAATGTGCTGTCAGGGGGCCCAAAACCGTATTATGACAGGATGCAAGTGTGTCCTCCCAGTGGGGCGAGAAATTAAGAGAGCATCACAGAACAACGAAAACAAACTTCCGGAGCATGGCGTAATGGAAAGGTAAAGGTGCATGATAGGCCAAAAGGCATTCCAAGAATTCATAAGGGCCGGCATGGGGGTGCGAACGGTGTGTTTATGAACATCCTCATCCATGATTCATGATTTGGTGCTATCGACGAACGAAGAGCAAGCTGTGTAAAGTAAACAACCCCATGCAACTCATCAAGCAAATCATCAATTACATGAATAGAAACTTAGCTTTGTACTGTGTACTTATTTAAGTTCCCTATAATTGGGACCACGTCGCCACGATATCATCTTTTATCTTTACGCCACCATCACTACTGGAGAAGAAGAATACACTTTGATTATGGGTCCTACAAGTGATTTTATTAATGCCCCTCTTTCTCGATGAGTTCGGTCGAAGACCTTTTTGGCTATTTTGTCTACCCGCGCCAAAGGAACGGTTGTTTTCAAGGGTGACCTTCTGTTTACTTATATTTATTAGATGGTGCTCAAATTATAAGTAAGACTTCTCATGAAAGCACATATAAATTATAGAGGTTTAGGCGTGTTTTGATCAGAAAAGCTGCTTTTAAATAATTTAATTATCGCAAAATTGCCTTTCTAGCACAAAATGGGCGTCACGAGGTTTGGGTAATGGCCACACTATACCACAAAGTGCGACTGCTTAGGGCAACAAAAAAATTATTAAATAATAATTATTGTTTATCCAAGAACATGCAGCATTTTTGGGCCTCCTGAGTAGGGTATTTTGGCTATATGAGAAAAACAATCGCGGCCTGGGTAAAGAATATACATTAATTATTATTATTTTCACAAGCGTTAGCACAGAGCTTTTGCAGACGAGAATCCAGGACGGAACCCCTCTGGATTATTCCTCTTGGCTGACAGAACCCCATGATAGTGAGAGAAGTTCCATCCAGGGAAAAAAAACTCAATCTTCATTGGTTTACACAGTTTTCAGCATGCCAACAGTTTTCAAAAAGAAAAATTGCCGGCAGTGGGCGGTTTGCTACATCTACATCGCAGGGCGCGGCGCATTTGCTCGCGTCTTCCATTGCGCGCAAGTATGTATTACTGTGTCAGAGTGGTAATTTTTCATGTTCTATTTATATGGATATCCCCACAGCCAAAAATACCCCAATCGGCTAGGTTTTGGGGGTTCTCATTTTCTTGGTTTTTGGGCCAATCTGTGTTAGGAACTCTTTTGGGGCAGATTTATATACTGGGAGGGGGGGGGCTGGCATATCAGCGTCAAAATCATATAACAACAGCTAAATATCTAAAAGGAAATCTGCCCATAACCCCTAGGCTCCTACATTCGCAGTCGGACAACCGGGTGCAGGTGGGAGGGGGGGGGCGGGAATAGCACCTACACTCCCATGTCATACTACCTACAGCGGTGATGCGACAGGGGCAAGGATTAAAAAAATAGAAAATGAGATGTATGGCAGAATCTTCACAACCAAGTAGTTGAGCCAGAAGCAAGAATAGCAAACAATTCCATCGTAGATAAAATAAAAAAGAATAATATAAATTCAGACAAAAAAAACGGGTGTGGGGATCTCCAGTGGGAATTACAAGCAGGGGTCCCCAGGCCGGGGGCGAAGGAAGCAATTAGGGGTAGTAAAACGGAAATCACGGGGAATACACACGGTCACAAAGAAAGATGGTACACCAGACACCCTGACGAGAGGCCTAATAAGAACCAAACAATACACGATAAAACAAGAAAATACAACCCGCAAAGACAGCACGTTAGAGAGAAAAGAGACTTCACGCGGTACAAAGCCGGTTGGGGGGGCAGGGGACAGAATGAAATGGTGGGGTGGCAGTAGGACCTAGCCTCCTCGAAGGAACTCAAGACCATAAGGGGAGGGGTGATAGGCGTGTATTCGGGATATGCAGCCACGCAAGGCCAGGGAGGACAGACCATGGACCGCATGGGCACTACTTGGACTTGGCCAAACTAGCACAGGGCGCGGATAGGCACAACACGAGGGATAAGATCCGCATCAGTTGCTAGTAGCCACAGGGATCATATCAATCACTTTCCTAATTGGGAGTGTTAGTGAGACCCCACCGCCATGGCGAAGGCATCCTCATACAGAGGTGAGAGACCTACACGGACTGCAGATAGGCCTATGCAACCTGCAACTTCTTGCCTAGAGCTACACACCAAGATGAGGGACGACCGAAGAAGTCGCTTTTGCCGATACTATCATGAAGTCAGCATGAGTGGACGGTTTGCCGCAGGATGTTGGGAGTCATTTCCCCTCCCGCAGTATTGTGCTCATAAAGCAGGAGAGATCTCATGAGGGTTGGAAAATCACTGGATACCTAGAGTACCACAAAATAGGAGATTTTACTAGCGGTTACCTCATGACCCTCTCCACTTTCGATGGGTAGATACGGAAAGATCATGCAAGAGCTTGGATTTCACAAGCGCGACATCCTAGCTTACCCTCAAACCCATGATGGAGCAGGAGGCTATACAGTTACCGCCTACATGTTAGACACCTGACGGGTGTCTTTATGATTGGTGGGCACCGATGAGGTTAGTTACGAAGGGTCATAGCTTCGACATTCGATACAGGGATTCAGTATAGATTGATTGCGACAGAGTTTGACTCTCGACAAGGATGTGGAGTTTATTTACAGAGATTGTGCACAACGTGATAGAGTGGACAATGTTGATTCTACCTCAACGAATTTCAGCGAGCCGTGATGGATCCAGAGACTTGATGAAGAGCGGTGATTTTATTTTATAGAGGCCGCCATGACAGGATAGAGGATTGTCAAGGCCTCTTAACCGAGGAGCCTTGCATGATCCATTCAACGACATTGACTTGGACACAGCCCCACTTCCTTCACCCCCGCTTATCAGCCCCAATAAGAAGTTTCCACAGCTCCATGCCATTTCAGCGCTCCTAACACCCGCCCTGCAGAAGAGTGCATCCACCTCTCCTAAGCTTGACTCAGGAGATACCCACGAGTTGAAGGAGTAAGCCTTTGCTTTCATTACACATCTGTTACGCATGAAGCACTCTCCATAAAAAATTCACAAAAAAGCACATCAGATTAAGATTAGGGCGGTTACCATGATGCATGTGTTGGGAGCAGCCCCACAAATAGCGTGGCGAGGGGAGGCCTGTGGCATCACTGATGTACCTAGGACTACAAAGCTTTCTGCATCCGATACCATCCCTTTGGCTAAAGGGAGTGCTAAGGGACAGCGGATGTTTTGTCTGGTTGCATTCGTGACGCTATTCAAACTTTCACTTGATAGTATGGAGTTGGGCTAACGAGCGGCGATACATCTGAAGAATTTTCTGGGATTTTAGTGACGGCGTGGCACAGATGACTTTGCTATCATTTGGCACTAAGAGGATTCCACGACTTATATGGCCGATGGGGGTGACTATACATTGACCGATACTGCTATGGTTCTTGTCCGAGTGAGATTGATACAGTTAGTGGGTAATTCATGTTTCCATCCTTGGCAGATATGTGCAGGATTTCGAGGATGAGTTTGGAGTTTATGGTGGATAAGAAGAAGATTGTGGCTTTCGGCTTTTCTGTGTGGCGCTAAGTTCGTTTCACACAAACGCCGGATGGAAGGCTATAGTTAGACAATGGAGATGTGTTTCATGGGCATCCCAGTGTTTTATTTAAAATTTTCGTCCAAATCTTCTTCAATGATGATACCTTAGCATATTGCCAATCCCATCCATACTGGATAAGCACGGCCCATCGCGTGTTTTTGGTGACATTCTCTCAGTAAACCACCATATAGAGGGTTCTGAGCATGTTTTATAGGGAGACTTGAAGTTCTACAACCCCTGATGACTACCACAGCATAGCGTCATCACTAAGACATACAAGATGACAAATAGAGAAAGTCCATTAGAGATGCCTGGGAGGGCACACAGTACATCCGTTCGAGCTCTAGTCCTTTTTGCTTCTCAATGTGTTGGTAAAGAAGAAGGATGGGACCATGAGGATGGGCATTGCTACGTGCACTGAACAAGAAAAAACCATCAAAAACAAGTATCCATTCCCGCATTGATGGAGTTGTTAGATAGCTGCATGGATCTAATCTGCCTTCTGGAAGATTGATCTTCGATCAAGGCTACCATCAGATTAAGTTCGGATGAGTATATCCACAAGCAACCTTCAGGTAAGCACTATGGGCACTATGAGTTCTTGTGATGGCATTCGTACTACTACTGCACCTGCTACATTTCAATCATGTAGAACCATCTCTTAACAAGGCCAAGGAGGCAGTTTTGATGTTGGTGTTTTTTGATGACCTCCTGATTTATATCAGACATGGATGATCATTTTGAGGCACTTGATGAGTACTTAGCATAATTGCGACTCAGTTCTTTGTTTGCTACAGAGTCCAGTGTGAATTTGGACTTATGAGATATTGTATCGTGGCATGTCATGGGGCCAATGGGGTCAGGTCCTCAAGAGAAGATCATCCATGCAGCGAATTGGCCACCACTCCAGGACTCTCTGACTGCGAGATTCTTAGATTGGAAATAGTGGTTCTTCAGGAAGGTCGTGAAGGGTTTATTCCTCATTTGGGTAGCTCCATTCGATCATCTGACCCGGAAGGTGCATCTCATTGGGCCGATGCTAATTGATTGGATATCTATAGTGAGGCCATCATGGTTAAATTTGAGCGGCTCAAAGTTACTATGAGTACGCTGTCCAGTTTGGGCCTCTTCCAGAGTCTAAACACGCCGGTTCTTTAGAGTGTGATGTCTTCGTGTGGATTGTTGGATTGGTGCAGTTCTTATCGCGATCGCCAATCCTATTTCCTTTTAGACCGGAACATTGAGCAGAAATAACGATGAGACTAGTATTCCACCTAATTATAAGGAACTTCGCCATTAGGGCATGCTTGGCAATTTAGACAGTATTGGTGGTGGGAAAATTGTGGTGAGAACCACACCACAACCGTTTGAAATAGTTCCTGAACAAAAAGAACCTCAATGAGAGGCAAAACAAAAATGGGCTCAGTCAGATCCGGCATAGGATTTTTGCTCAGAGTAGTGTGCGGGACGAAGATATGTCAAAGTGGCTGATGCGACTTTTGCTGAGGAAACCCCATCTCGCTGGCCACTATGTTCTTTGGAAGCGAGATGTCACCATAGACTGGTCAAATCTCATCAACGGTAGGTTTGCTAGTATCGTCAAAAGCACTTGGGCATGTGAACCATTATGATGGAAAAAATCCAAGATGGGCCGGAAAGTAATAGCCTGAGTCTGATTTTGTTAAGGGCAATAATTTACCGGTGGCTCTTTCTTGAACTGAACTTAAGGAAAGTGATGGCGGGAGTAATAATGGGCGGTTTCCGTAGGAGACACGACGGTAAGGACATCCAGGGTGCGTTTTAAAACATACAGGCAGATTGAGAGAGATTCTCCTGGAAGGGTCTCAGGATGATGTGCTGGCTCCATGTCCTGACGTATATGACTGTGGCAGGCAGGAACGATAATCTCATAGCATAACTGGGTCGGTCCCAGTGGAGGTTTACGAAACCATTGCCCATGCCGGAGCAGAAGTGGGAGAAAGTATTTTCGATGGATGTCATTATAAGTTTCTTCGTGGGGCCAGGAATGATCGCATGACGGTAGGGACCCGGATACAAAATATCCACACTTTTTCACGGGTCCTACCAGCGGCAAGGCCCGCAACGATGGTGAGTTTGGTCTTGTCGGTAGTAGATGCCGGGGTTTGATGGGCGTCCGAAGAACCCATAGGGTCCTCAGGGGATACGTAGGTTATGGCAGATTGTTGGCAGGACGGTTTTGTCCGTCTGGGTTTCCCTATCTTTACTCGCGGAGCACTAAGTTATCACCCGACGAACGAGGGACAAGTACAGAGCATCGGGTAACAATGTGGGAACTGAGGGGTGATCTTCGCCACACTCTCACACTAACGTTGCAGGACACGAAGGCATGGTAAATTTATTTAAGTGAGTATTGCTTTACAACCACTACCATAATGTCTTTGTATGACTCCCATTCCGAGCACGTGATGGGTATGACTTGTCAACACCTTGTGATATGGCATTTGGGTGACAATAGAGCTCCCAAGCTCAAGAGAGTTAAAGGATAGTCTAGTAATCCGTAGGTACTATAAGGAAAATATCAGCGGGACCCAGCCACCAACAAAAATCTATCAGATAGCACCGATGGAGAGATCAGTGGTAGGGGACATGGTTTTCCTACGACTTCACCCTATAAGGCACGTACTTCAATGAAGAAGGCACAGAAAGCTCAAACGCAATTTTTATGGCCATACACAAAATGCGGTTGAGGAGAGTTGGTGAAGTGGCATATGAGCTGAATTTCCTTCTAGAGCAAGCTACTATACCATATACTATGTTCTGTGTTCCTCATGTGTCTTCTTAAAAAGGCGTTGGGACAGAACTCATTAGCTTCCTCTACAGAATCGCCACCCCTGGATGAGGAAGGGATGTTAGGACCTAGTGCAGAGGAATCTTGGTGACAGTCGGAGAGAACGAGGAACAGGGTCCATTCGGGGAGTGTGCCCGGAGGTGTGGAAAGAGTTACCAGAGAGGAGCTACAGGGTGAACAGTCTCAGATATAATTACACAGCAATCCAGCCTCTACAGTTGCTTGGGGACAGCAATTCTCGGAGGGAAGGACTGTAATGTCCCTCTTTCTCGATTAGTTTCGTCCCAAGACCTTTTGCGGGGCCGATTTTGTCTACCCGACGGCCAAAGGGTGTGTTTCAAGGGTGACTTCGTTTATTTTTTTCATACTTAAATGGTGCTCGAATCAAAGTAAAATAACATTAACACAAATAATACTTAATACGATGTTTAGTGGTATTTTTGAACTTTAGGAAATGCAGTTGAAAATAAATTACATAAATTATTTCAAAATTGCCTTCCTATCCACAAAATGGCTGACTTGTTTGGGTAAATGCCAATATACTCCGACAAAAGTGCGACTGGCCTTAGTAGAGTGAAAAATAATTAATTCATATTAATTTATTTTGGTAGTTTAGCCAAAAAGTGCGATTTGAGCCTTCGAAGGGTCTTGGGCTATAGAAGAGAAAAATGCGCCTGGGTGAAGAATAGACATTATTATTATTTTCAGCAGAGTATTAGACAGATCTGGTGTGCATACAGAATCCAAGGACTCGAACCCCTTTGGATTTTCCTCGTTGGCGGAACATAACCCAGGAGCAGTGAGAGAAGCTTCCATCGCAGGGATCTTACATTGTTTTCCACAGTTATTCCATTCCAAGCAGTTTTAAAGAGAAAAGAATAACTTGTCCGCAGTGGCAGGGCACATCTATCTAGTGGGGCAAGCGTCTTCCTACATAGTTTTTACTTGGTTAGAGGATTTTTCATTGTTGCAAAATATTATTGTAATTCCCAAATCGCAAATAACCAAATGGCTAGGGTTTGATTCCATTTACTGTGATGTTTTTGGACAATCTTTGTGGGTATGAAGATCTTTTGGCAGATTTATACTTGTAACTTGCGGTCATATTACCCGCCCGGTGATTTTCAAATCATTAATACATTACAACTGAAATATCTAAAATGAAATCGCGCGATATACCTCAGGCCCTCAGTCTGCATTCCGCGGCCGGTGCAGCGGGCTTTGTGTGTATTTTAATTCATCTATGTGTTTCCGATGTGATGTTTTTCATGAATTCCCTGTGATATTATTAGTTCAGTTCTGACCCAGAGCATATCTAAAAAAATAATAAGAATAAGAATAATAATATTCGAACAAAAAACGGTTTGGGGTATTCTTTCATCATTCCCTGCTTCCAACATCTCTGTACATCACTTCTCGATCTCACGCTTTTGGTCACATATGGTCACCTAAGGGGGAATGGGTGGGATCGGTTGGTGCTCCCTGACCCTAACTCAGAATAACAGATCATGATCTCTCTTTGTGAAGTAAACCTTTGGCATATTCCCTCAAAACACACAGAGTAGCATCCAACACTGCTGCATAAGCTATGGTATACTGTCCTTAGACGGATCGCATCCATGCAATAGTGTGCCACAATCCCGCTGTCAAACAAAACCCTTTTTTAAGCTTTTGTGTGCAGATTTTTCGTGGAGAGCCTCACTAGTTGTAGAACGACTTGACTCTTACCTCTAGCGTAAAGTTTCTGTCCGTCAACTGAAAGCACATGGACATTTTTGGAAGTTCATCTTAATAGTTTCCCAAGGGTACGCCATTGAATACTCCTACAGCTATATGTCTCGTTCGCCCTGCCATAGAAATGGCATACATGTCGGTCTATTTTAGTATTAATTTCTCCAAGGGGCCGAGCGTTATGTAAACAGGACCTTCCCCAACACTCACACTTGACCATTCGGAGTTGATAATACAATAGTTCACAGGAGGCAGACTTCTAACTTATGATTGTTGAATTTGTGAGGACTTCCCAGTCAATCAACTGTTGACCCGTTTTTTTTTTAAGATCATCCCCTCAGGGTTTGCTGGGCTACTGCCTGAAATTGCATGGTGGTGTCACCAATTTCATCCTGAACATCGTACGACGACCTAGAGGGAAATGTTTCGGACTTTGAAAATCATGGGTTCGTTGTGTGTTTTAGGCTTGAAAGTTCTTGTATTGCGTCCAGATTGCCCAAGAGCCAATATTAGCCTTTTTCGCCAATATCCAGATCCCCAAAATCGTATATATTCTGTCGTCGGGTGATTCTTGGTTACGGGAACTTTGTTATTTTATTATTTTTAGCCCCGTATGGCTATTCCGCGCCTCTGTCTTGAACTCGATTATGATCGAACATGTCATTAGCCGACTATGGACGATAGAAGGGGGTTTCAAACGGGGAATCAAGTGTTGGGCTTTATTGGGACTTGGCAATTTTTCGTGTTGGTGTGTTTTGGCCCGTTGCCGTTTTCTGTAAATTTCTCCTAGAACAAGTCCTTTCCGGTAAGCCCGATTCTTGGCCTGGAGCAACTGGAAACATATACGCATTATGCCCGGAGGAGTCACCATCGAGTCTGGATCATTGGGAAAAAACAAAGTCGTGCACAAAAAGACCCTGCAAGGGTTGGTCGGCATTTTTTGGAAAACAACAGGATTTAAGCTTGTCAATGGTCAAAATAGAGCAACAAACAATATGTTGAATTTTGTACCTGCCTAGTGGTACTTTTTGCTGTATAAAATTCACTTAAGCTGCATTGGGAAAGTAAGTAGGCCGAGCAGGCGAAATCTCTTGCGTGTCTTGCACGGTAAAAAGGCCCATGGGAATAAAAAGAAAAGTGCTGAAGTGAATCAAGAGATTTTAATTGCCTGCCTTCCAGGTAAATAAGCCCATTGTCAAGTCAAATCACTAATGGATCAGGGGTTCCGGGGCTTGCTGCATGTAAATGCATCCCATTTCAAAAAATTTCGCCCACCTTGGTGAAATGACAGCCTTTAAGGGATTTTTAATTAATTATTTTCTCTTCTCAAAGCCCCAAGCATGGAAGAAATCAACAAGGCAAGGGGAATAAAAGAAATGAATTAAATGGATTAATTTATTTCTTTAAAGCTGCGCCCTTCCATGTCAAAAGTGCGCATCCATTTAGGAAATATATTTCATGATTTTGAAGGCATTATATTAACATAAATTCTATTTTCAGTGGGCTATGGTCAAGGCACACTGTGAAGCTAAGTGAGTGAAGTGTGAATGATAAATTGGATTACTTTAATTTTTATTGGAGGGCTTCTTAACATGCTTTTTTAAAGAGAGAAGGCAATGATTTTTTACATTAATTATGCCAGAATAGAAGGACAATGATTAATTATCAAATTGTGAGGTTTATAATAAGCTGGGCTTCCATAAGGCTGAATTATTTAATTCTCAGTCAAGAATTTGCATCCGAAGAGGAAAAGTGCGCCCCCTTTGAAGAAGATTTGTTCAGACAAAGTTGAAAAACAAAGCTAAAAGCTTCGAAATTTGGGCGTCATCGCACTTTGAAGGAGGTTGATTTGTAGTTTGCATAATTGTTTGCATAAGTGTTACCGGTGCTAATTAAAGTTGGACAAGTTTCATGCTCTCTTTCTGGGAAAATTTAAACATCAATTTTTGGGGCTAGCAGGCTAAACGTGCAGATTTTTTATATTAAAATTTACTATTCATGCTCCTGTGGCCAATCTTTGTGTCTCGTTTCATCGCAGGATTCATTACAGGTGTTGTACAAAAGAAAAAAATCTTTATCAGTGTACTCACAATACATTGCATACTACCTCCCATTCTGAAACAATATTTAGATCTACACATTTTGGGAAGAAATCCGGCCAAATAAGAGAACAAGAATTATTTTAGGCAACAAAGATAGACATAGCCATGGGCGAAGAGACGAGGAAACAGAAAGCACCGATGAAAGTAATGCATCAACTTCCCAAACTGCGACATAGGCAAACAGATCTAGGTCCGAACCTCTTTCTAAATTATTGAGAATCCAGAGCGGGAAAGACTCCACTCATGCGTGCGTTAAAAGCAGTATGAATTAGCCAGTTGGCAGCCTTTCCGCACACCCAGTGCCCATAGTTTTGTGGAGTCGCTAGATCTTACCATCCGGTCATCCAGAGCAGTGCGAGATGCTCGTGGAAACAATATTCGATTGGACGTTGATTCATCGATTATTGTTTGAAGAATTCCCGTGCGCTCCGGTGGTGACTTAACATTAGCTTCAGGATCGACCTACAGGTGACAGAAGCATAGAGCTGATGGCGTTAGCATTGAATAACTGGCAGAACATGCTGATGCCTAGTCTCCACTTCAAAGGTCGCAAGAACTCTTACGTAGCTCCAATTGGTGCAGGAAGTCGAGATATTGTCAAAGTTCTATGCAGGGCGTTAAAGGTGAGGAGATGAAGCCTGTTACCTTTCCGTACATGGATTAGGCGTTCAACAGACAGTTAAAGCAACAAGTTAGCATTCCATATCACATTGGCGGAAATTAGGAGCGCAAAACTTGGAGCAACTACTGGAACGGGAACGGTACTGGCACTTCAAAAGATCCTGCCTACGGGGTGTATGGTGGCAGCTTCCAAGGCCGTCCTTTGCCATGCAAGAGAGATGTGGGGTTCTTTCTAAGGAACCCTTTTCGAGGTGCTATAACCCACAATTATGGACCGGCGTGCAAGAAAGACTGCAAAGTGGTCAATGGATGAAGTAGTCTACAAGTGCATTGGCAGGCCTAGACAAAGACTTGGAGGCAAGGGTAAGCAAGGAAGCGCGGAAGCCGTGTCTAAAGAGTGGCAGTCTATTCATTCCAGTTTTTGCAGATTTCACATACCTCAGGTTCCGGGCTTTTCTAGAGAACCATAAAGAGGCCCAGGTATCACATGAATCATTGATGCCATGGAGCTGAGCAGACAACTTGTGGAGATACACGACCTTCAGTTCGAACGGCACAAGTCTACGGTGCTTCTCCCGATCACTGTCGCATTATAGCTGCGAGACATTCATAGAGCTCGAGGAATGGAGACGACAGATTTTCCGCGTATGAGCAGAATTCTTCCCTCCCCGTGCACGCTGAACTCTCGATCCATTTGAGTATCCATGAAACGATCCCCGAGTACGCAACATTTTGACTGCATGAGAAGATTTCTTGGATGAAATGCAAAGTGACTACGAAGTTCAGAAGAGGGATGTTCAGCAGCTATCATACAGCACAGTGTTCGAACTGTGGCTCGCGCGGATACCTGCGATCTTAATAATGGGAATGTAGAGTACTTGCACGTACCAGCAATGGGAGGAGATCAAGCATACTTACGATAACGTCGAGGCTGCCATAACAATCGAAGAAAGATCTGGGAGCTTTTTTTCTTAATACTTCAAACTGGCTGCTAGACTAAGGGATCTTGCCTTATGAAGCATTATTAATACGTCCGGGTAATTCGGCGCAGGAGATTCCCTCAAGCGCGAAGCACTAAGGAACAAGTAGTAGAAGCTCCGATAATTGAAAGTACAATCATAAGATCTCAAATCAGAAGAGAGATTCCACTTCTACGACCATGGCTTTACGCCGGCTGCTTCCACACCTAGTACTTCACAACGATTGCAACAGCAACGAGATACTTCCATGCCTCTACGAATCCGGCCGACACTTCATGCTGCTCTTCCTCAGCCAAATCGTTCTCACAAGCACTGCGCCTGTTCAAGACGACTTTAAGCTGCAGATGGGGCGGGGTTCGAAAGACTTGGCCTGTATGATCAGAGGATGGCGCCCCACGACACTAGGGCGACTTTCCTGATTGCGAGGATGGAGCGGGAGATGGTAGGCACTCGTGACTTCCTCATTTTCCGAGAAGTAACTTCTCGAAGGTTGGTCGTCGCATGGTTCTACGGAAGCGAGAATGGAGATGACTTAGTAGGGCAACCGACTGTTCAGCTACCCAGATCTAGGCTGAGGAAGAGACAGAAGGCTCTCAAGTTGCTAAGGGTAACTTTCAGGTTGATCATCGTGAGGATTCGGGAGTAAGTGTTTGCTGATGAAGGTTGCGTTCCGGCCGAAGGAACGAAGGAGGATGCTGCTCAACGACAACAAGAGTGACAGTGTAACCAAAGGTACCGCCTTTGTCCAAGCCCCTACTGAAGGATGAAGCCGATACGCATACATTGAGAGATCTCTAATTCCTTAGGCTTGACAAGAAAAGGGCGAGAAGACGAGCTGCAGCAGCAAGTATCAGAGTCACTTGGTGCGACGATCCATAGCCAGGTTCTGAACCCTTCACATTCCAGAGCCCATTTCATTCAAGCAGGTGAGGTGATCATCTTATGCCCGACAAATGGGAGGATGCCAAAGCAATCACTAAAACTATTGACGAATAGAAAGGGATTTGATTATTCGTCACTTCTGTACAACTTGGAGAAATGCCCAGCCCGCCTAGGTTATGAATATGGCAGCAAAATCAGTTGAAAGCAACTGAGGACGAACATAGTAGACATAATACCAGTTCTGATATTAACCTGTGTATTTGGCCGAGATCCAACAAGCTGCCGAGGAGTGTATTTGTTTTGCAGAACAGATGGTACCGTCTGGTCAGTTGAGAAGGGGAAGCACTATAGTTTGCAGTATCTTCCGTTTGGAGATTGCAAGGTTGCTGAAAAGGATGCAGGCACTTTGAGAGTAGGACGTCATCCTACCAGACAGTATCATTTCTTTCAACCATCGAGGAGGAAGATTGGTCTTGATGGATGTTACGCAACACACGTGCGTGATCGTCCTCCAAGGCCTAATTCCCTAAAGGTCGCTTCTGATGGTACGCACAAGGAAAGTTGACAGAAGTGCTACTAAGCCTTTCTATGATGAATTCTTTACAAACTTGGTGGCGCATGCAAGCAGATATTGCCTAGTTTTTGGCTGAGCTTATGGAAGATGTGGAAGTCATAGCAGCAAAGTGTTTGAATGTAGGGTTGCTTGTAGTGTTCAGGAAAAAGAAGTGAAGCAACGAGCTAAAACGAGATGGAACAAGATGCGATCACTAGCATGTTCGAACAGGGTATAATAAATCCGATATCAGACACAGAGAAGGATAATTTCCAAAACGCTGACATGACTTACTGCTATTTTCCTGTTTCCCTGATGAAACTTATCAAACGTTTCTAATTATTGGTTTTGGCAACCAGTTACTTTAAAGGTTCTGTCAGGGACAATTCTAGTTAGTGACACATGGTGTGCAGCTAACGAGAAGTTCTGTGGAAGATAGATTTGTCCTAGAATGGCCATCTTGTTACACTTGTCTTTCTTGTGTGACAGGTCATTTGAGTTTTCCATTTGTACTGCCCATTCCCTCCTACATTCGATAAGTAGGAAATACCCTCCGAAGTTAAGGATTGAAATTGTAAGTAGGCAAGCTGTGTTTCAGATTGGCTGAACCACCCCGAGATCCACTTGGAGACAATCTAGGATCAAGACAGTTCCACGGGAGAACTTTGTGTCACGGTGTCTGTTTTTCTTGCTTAATCTTAATCTTTTAATAACTTTGTGTTATTTAGATCTAGTCTAGAGATGCCTTTGTTTTTAGAATGTTGTTGTTTATATCCTATTGGATTCTTTCTTGTGCATGTTCGCATTTAGCTCTCCATCACTGATGGGAGCCATCTTCCCTCCCCATTTCTATATTCTTCTATTGTTTATGGTAATTAACCTTCCTTTCTATACGTGTCTTTTCTTTAAAACAAAACCTGGTGACTTTGCTGTAGAACTGTCCGGTTAATGGTTCATGAACGAGTCGATTCAAGTAAAATCCCCTTTAGATATTAGCATACTTAAATCGAACATAATCTGACACGGGGAGCCTCACCAGTTAAATGAGGCGAGATGGTTATCTCAATGACTGCTTACGGGATCTCTTAATTCCCTTCTGGCATCGACTAGTGACCTGCTGCTCTTCATCGTCGCCTCTCTGCATCTTCACTAGGCCGAAGAAGGGTCAGAAGCAACTGCTGTCAACATACATTTATGTTTTGGTCCGATGGATTGACCCAATTAAAACATAACCCTTTGCGGCTCATAATTGCTTCAAGGTGTACTGAGACGTGTCAACTAACTTGGCCGAGGGAGTGGCTAGAGACAGGTTGTTTTGCGCTCTGATATTAGTAAAGTTTGCGTCGGCTTCTACTTGGAAATCTAATATTTCTCTGCCCGTGTCGTGCCAAGTCCATTGAGAATCAAAGACCTTATGAGGAGTTGAACACTACACACATCAGGCTCAATGGGATCCCGTTAAAACCCCTTAGAACTAGTCATTCAGTTCTCTTCAGGATATTTTCCACTTGTAAGAAAGCGTTGTGGAATTGGATGAATGTAATCCTTAACAAGGTGGATCCGGTCTGTTCTTATTAACTTGCTAATTTTGGCTTGCCGACTTATTCGTTGACACATCTAGAACATACGTGTATTGTCAACGCTTCGAGGAAGGACTGTCCATCGAAACATATATGAGAGATCCATTTAATTAAACTGCTTTTCGCGCGAGACACAGTAAAACACAATCGGTACCAGATTCTACTAACCAGACGATTGTTTCAGTTCCGATACAAGATGCCATGGTTGCCGTTTTTTTTTTTCCTGCTGAATTTGATTGTGATTCAAGAGCAACACTTGAGTGGATCCTGTCCACACTCCAACTTACGCATCTCCCCTGTCGGAAACATGTTAGCGGGCTTGTAAAGTGTTTGTATTGGAGTGGGCATGCTCAAAGATCCCTCGGGCGCATTGCTGTGTCTATTACTTCGGACAAGTAGATCCACCTTGGTTAATAGTAGGCAATTACCCATCAATACTTTATTGACTGTTTTGGATGAAATCCTATCCATCAATTGTCCACTCCTTTTCCATCAGCGTCGGTGCTAGCTACCCTATCAACACCTTGAGGTCTTCATAGGTCACTAATGGCTTAACCTTCCGCTTCGTAGAAGTAACCCTAAACCGTAGGAATCTATAGTTACCACCCCTACCCCTTCTGACTCAACTCCTCAAATATTATCTCATCCTTTTCTGGAGTCTTACCCGGAGTGAATGGGATTCTTGTCTTCCTCTTTGGAAGGCCCTCTCATGAGGGCCCCCAAAATAGTAGGATTTAGGGATAAGGTCAAATTTTGGGTTTGGAGTTTGATGAGAGTTCGGCCTAAATATAAACAACTTAAAGAACAAACTCCCACTAATTTTTTAATATTCCTCTTTCCGAAATATAAAGAACTAGGACAAAATCTAGAATTTGCAAGCCTAGGGAGCGATTTTATGAAAAATCTAAATTTGCAATACATTTGCAAACATACAGAAAAATGTCCTAAATTTTTAGGGAACCTTACGGGAATGATTCAGAACTCTCTGTAACAAAATCTCCGTAAATTCGTTCAACGGTTCACAAGATATAAAAGTTGAATAACAAAAAAATTAGGTTTTAGCCCAGATCCCAGCTTTGAATACTACGGTAATAAATTACTTGTAATAATCCTGAATATAACAGAAATGGAACACCAAGAACACAAATTGTAAGAAATGAGGAAAAATGCAATAGAATAGCTTAGCCCACTTCGAGTGGGCAACTCCAAATATAAATAAATCTCAAAATGCGCGATTCATGGATCACTACGACCACTTACTTAAACCCTATTTATACTATTCCCTATTTATGGGCATCCCCAGGACGACCCACCAATGATAATATAACATATATGAAAGAGAAACATAATGATAAGAAGTTATGATAACCCAACTTTGGATATATACAATCAAATGTAAGATATATGATTAAGGGCGTAGCCAAATATGTGAAAGAGAGTTCCTACCATGCTAAACTACTTTATAATCTGAAGGGAAAACGGGATCTCGTCTTTTCCAAAGCCATTGATAGTCAATCCCCTCGCACACCACAAACTTTGAAAAGGCTAATTACCACACCACCCTAGATAATGTCTCCATTCGGTGAATATGACCTCTATCGATAACTCTTGGATGTGTCAATGGAGATTTGAGGAGGGGAATTTATGACACTAGTTAGAACTCACCTTTGAGGTGCGAGGATCCCCCTCTAATCATCAACGTTTTAGTTTTGTCTTCATCTTCACTCGGGGCCACATTGTAGAACAACTTGTTTTCAACACCATTTATGTTTGGTCAAAATTATTGAAACATTTAAAAATAACCCTTTTGATTATGTTCTTACAATGTTGAGGGTGTCACCGGTGTCATCTACTGGCCCGAGGGAGTGCTAGGAGAAAAGGTTGCGATCTTCTGATATTGAGTAAATTTTGTCGCTTACTTGAAACAAAATATTCCTCTGCCCTTCGTGCCCATTAATCATAGAAATCAAAAAACCTTAGGAGGAATAACATACACACATCATGATAATGTTGATCGTTAAAAACCCTTAGAAATAGGTCATTCAGATTATCTCAGGAATATTTCCCTTGTAAAGAAGGTTGTGGAATTGATGGAATGTACTCCTTAACGGATCCTGTCTGTCTGAACTTTTGTAATGGCTGAAACTTATCTTTGAACACACTAAACTATCGTTGTAATTGCAACTTTCGATTGAAGGACTGTCATGGACATGAGGACCATTATTTTGCGTTTGAGCACATAACCATCTCTATCCCTTGATTCCCTCCGGGAACAGACGAACTTGCGTCAGGGTAAGATACACAGGATGCCATGGTTACGTTTTTTCCGGATGGAATTTGATGTAGATAAAGAACATGCAGGATCCTTTCCATCAAACTTAGCCATTCGCCACTTCGGAAAAAAACATGTTACGGGCTTGTAAAAGTGTTGTTTTTGATGGGGCATGGATCAAAGATCCACTCTGGCTCATTGTCTATTACTTGACAAGAAGTCCACTTGGTTGATAGAGGTAGAGGTATTAATTACCATTATACGTTTATTGAATTTTTGGGATTGAAATCCTCCAATCATGTCCAATCCTTTTCCACATCTTCTTTGTAGCACCCTAGACTTAGGTCTCATAGGTTCAAATTACGTGGCTTAACCTTACGCTTCGTAGAAGTAAACCCTAACCTTGAGGAATCTTAGTTACCCTTTGACTCACAACTCCTGTCAAATATGATCTCATCCTTTTCTGGAGTTTTTACCGGAGTGTGGATGGGATTTTTCTTCCTCTTGTGGAAGGGCCCCTTCATTGAGCCCCAAAAAATAGTCGGATTTAGGATCAGGTTCAAATTTTAGGGTTTTTTGGAAGTTGATGAGAGTTCGGCTAAATATAAACAAACTTAAAGAACAAACTCAACTAATTTTATCCTCTTCCGAAAATATAAAGAATAGGAAAAAATTAGAATTGCCAGCCTAGGGAGCGATTTTATGAAAAAATCTAAAATTGCAAATTAAATTTGCAAAAATAAAGAAAAATGTCTAAAATTTTAGGGAACCTACTGGGAATGTTAAGAACTCTGCGATAAAAAAATCTCTCGATAAATTCGTTCTAGTTCAACGATGATAGTGGAAACAAAAAAATTAGGGTTTTTAGCTAAGATCTCACTTTTGATACACTTGTAAGGAAATTACTTGTATGAATCGAATATCAACAGAAATGGAAACTTCCAAAGAACTCAAGTTGTAGAGAAATGATAGAAATATGCAGTAGAATATCTAGCCACTTCAGGGGGCAACCTCCAACCATATACTAAGACTCAAATGCTCTATCTCCAGATCAACTCCTAACCTACTACCCCTATTTATAGCTATTCCCTATGTTATGGGCATCCCAAGGACGACCCACCAATGATAATATAACATATATGAAAGAGATACATAATGATAAGAAGTTATGATAGCCACAACTTGGATATATACATCAAATGTAAGATATATGATTAAGGGCGTAGCCAAATATGTGAAAGAGAGTTCTACCATGGCTAAAACTACTTTATAATCTGAAGGGGAAAAGGGATCTCGTCTTTCCAAAGCATTGATAGTTCAATCCATCGCACACCACAACTTTTGAAAGGCTAATTACCACACACCCTAGATAATGTCTCCATTCGGGATATGACCTCTATCTATAACTCTTGGATGTGCAATGAGATTTGAGGATGGGAATTGTAATGACACGAGTTAGAAATCACCTTTGAGGTTCGAGGATGCTCCCCTCTAATCATCAGTTTTAAGTTTGTCTACATGGATGGATTCCTTTCCCTGGTTCGCTTGATTTTGACAGAAAGAGATGAGAGACCAATGTTTTAAAAATTGGAACCGGTTGAGGTCCGGACTAGAACTAAACTGGAACCGGACCAGTTCAAACTTAATCAACCGGTTTACTAAAAAATACATAAAATTTTATATTTTTAATGAAAATAATATATTTGAAAGGTTAAAAACCATGATTCCAACAATTACACACAAAATATGCAAAGTTTGCTCTTATATATATGCAAGAAAGGTGTTTATAGCAAAATGGCACGAAATGCATGTCCAATACACAATACATATATCATAGATGAGATTCCAAAACAAAATACATAAACAATGAGGCTTTAAATGGCCTCCATAGTCCGAGACTCCAAAAAAACAACATGCTATGATCATTGATACATTACAAATACTACAAGTTACAAAACTCTCGAATAAACTAGATGACATCAATGATCAATCATCAAACTCTGCACCGCTGCTGGAAATGGGACCCTCAAGGTCATCCTCATCAATATCATCACCGACCTCTGGCTTTGACTCGGACTCATCCAAATCCTCAGGTACATCTGCAACAACTGTATTGGCATGGGGTCGGGGAGTAGCACGAGTGCGACTAGTGTCTATTGTGTCTCGTGACAATGGCGGCCGCAGCGGTGCTGCTAATGGCTCATCAGATTCCTGATCCAAACCCATCCACCCCAAGTCATTGGGATCAAACTCTACTGGCTAACTCTCCTCTATCCATTCTGAGGTTGGATCTATATCATCCAAGACAATGGGATCAGTATTAGGTCTTCGGTTCGACAATCGGTTGCGCCTTAACCGAAGGTTGTACTACACAAAGACAAGATCATTCAACCGTTGTTGGTCTAAATTGTTTCTTTTCTTCATGTGAATCCGCTCAAAGACAAACTTGTTGTGCTCGCACCCAGAAGCACTGCAAGTTTGGCTCAGGATCCTAATTGCAAACTTTTGCAATTGAGGACACTGACTACCAAATGAATCCCACCAATGTGCTGCGATTAAAAGTGTAAATGTTTAATTAGTAAACAACAACAATAAAAAGTTAAAAACACAGTTAAAAATTAAAAGTAAAACAAAAACTTATAACTTAAAGGATAAAGTGTAATTCAACAAATTAGATAAAGATTGTCTTATGCTAAAAATTCATGATTGTTCATTAAAAAATTTAATCAACTGAACTTAAAAAAACTTATAATTTTTTATCTAGTTGGTCCACATCCCTTACAATCTTTGCAAGGTTTTTCCTAAAGGTACCTGTGGCTCTGCTGAAGAAGTTGATTTGTCGGTGAACCTCAAGTTATTGCATCTCATCAGTGACCATGCACTCTAGGCACTCGTACAAACCATCTTTTACTTCTGTTTGATCTTCTCCAAGCTGAGCTCTGTAATGATATTTCGGGTTCAAGAAATACCCAACTGCAGTTATAGGCCGATGGAGTTGATTGTTCCATCTATTATCTATGATCTCCCATATAGGCCTATACTTAGTTACCTTTTCTTTGTATGTTGCCCTTATCTTCTCCTTTGCCTGATCCATAGCCTCATAAATATAGCCCATGGCTAATTTTTTCCCATCCACCAACCAGAACACCTTAGCAAGAGGCTTCAACAACTTTCACAGTCTCTATTGCTTTTTTCCAAAGTAAAATTATCAAAATTTTTTCTTCTGTGTCTTTCCCATCTTTTTTCCGGCTCCACTTTGATGCATTCCATTCATCACTTGAAAACATCTTTTTCAAGTTCTGTTGTTGGGAAAGAAGATATTGCAATGTGAGGAAGTTTGTTTCAAATCTCGTGATGGCTGGCCTAACAAGTTCTCTGCTCTCAGTTTTCCTCCTCATTAAGTTCAATACCCATGAGTGATTGTAGATGTATTTAGTGATGTTTTTGCCATGCTCTAAAGTGTTTTTGATCCAATATTTTTTCCGTATATCCTCAAGCATGAGGTCTATACAATGTGCAACACATAGGAGACCAAAATATTGTTTTGTGTTTAGCCTCTAACATCTTACTAACAAAAACATAGATAGAGGCATTATCTATTATGATTTGTACAACATTTTCCACCCCCACCTCTACAACAATCCCATTGAAAAGCTTAAACAAAAAATTTGCATATTTTAAAGTATTGGAGGCATCTATTGATTTCAAAATCATAGTACATTGTGGACAAGAGGCAAGATTTTTTTATTATGGTGTGGTTCATGCCATCACTCCACCCATCTGACATAATAGTGCATCCTTGTTTTGGCCCATGATGCTTTGCACCCCATCAAATATTCATCTATGAATGGAACTTCTTTCTTCAAAAGTGATTCTCTCAAGTCATGCATACTAGGGCCTTTGAAGCCCTTACCAACAACAAAAATGGAATCAAATATAGACTGGTAATAAGGTGAGAGAGCAACATTGAAAGGGATATCTGCATCATACCACCATCTATTAATGCACTCAAAAGTTGCTTCTTTGTATTGCTTCTTACTAATGGTTATCCAAGGTGGGCTGATTTTCTGTTGGCATGGAGGCACTAGCAGTAGCAGGTGTGGAAGATGGAAAAAAGATTTGAATGGTCTTTCTATTTTGAGGCCGGTTTTTCTTGACTATGAGTGGATGGGGGAGACATATATCGAAAGAGGTCTCTAACAGTCACATAAGAGTCAAAGTAAGATCTTTCAACACTCGAGGCATGTTCCCTCTTTCTCCATATTTCAACTTCCATCTCTTTTTTTTCTAGCCTTCTCTTCTCTATGTTTTTCAAGCATGTTTTTCATTTCCAACCTAATGAGTATCAATATCAGGTGCATCACATGGGGTAACTTGGCCTCTTTGACTAGCCAAATGTTATTTCAACCTATGAATCTTCAACCCCCTTGATGTGTTTCTTACAATATTTACAAAATACTTGATTATCAATTACATCTGCATGGGTCCATGTAGGGTCTTTTGTTTTGGGGGTCATTGCAAATGCATAACAAATCTAAAAATGTAAATAAAAACAAAATAAATTTAAGATTTATTATTTAATAAAATTTACAAATAAGGGACAAGTTCAAAATATAACATACATTTTAATGTGTACAAAAATGAGGTGAATAAATGCTCCAAGCTTGTATATGGCACTGCAAAGAGCCCACACTCCAAATGTAGATGTGAATGCCACCATAAAGAGCCCACACTTGATGCCAAACAATGCCCAAAACTCACTCCAAATGAATATTATTCAATGCTGCCCTAATCCTCCAAATCCTTCCAAATAAGAGAGGTGCTCACAAAAAGAGGTGAGGTGCTCACAAATAGATGCCAATATCACTACAAAGAGCCCACAAGCAATGCCAAACAAGCTCCAAGCCTCCAACTTCAAAGCTCAATACAAAAACTAAAATCTTTAATATTATGCTCACAAATGCTATTGCTCACAAATGCTCAATGAGAGAGGTTGTGAAGTGAATAGAGGGGGGTGGTGTATTTATAACACCAAATTAGGGTTTAGAGACAATAAAAAATACAAAAAAGCAATTGATTTTTTTTTAAAGTGGTCGCCGTATAAGGCAAAACAGGCTTGTATCGACTAGTTTAGGACTAAACCGGACCAATTTGACCGGTTTTAGCCCAAACCGGCCGGTTCCATACGGAACTGCTAAAACCGGTCAAACCAATCCGATTTCTTGAGTTGTTCGTGCAAAAGAAGGTTAAACCGGTCAAACTGGCCGGTTCCGGTTCCGGTTTGACCGATTTTTAAAACACTGTGAGAGACCTTAGAGCCACATTCCCCACAGAAGGCTTGGGACTCCAATCTATGTGATGCTTCAATGCAAAATTATGTATGTAGAATTCGCAAACCTTTTCCTTTTATGTGTGCAAGAAAAGAAGGTTTGACAAAACTTTCTAAGCCTACTAACATCAAAAGGCATATTTGAGTAAATCATTTCAGTTTGGAATTTAAACCACTATTCCTTGAGATAAAGAGCATGCGCCCTAGCAAGCGACCTACATGCTAACACATGATTAGACAATTGAAAAACTCCTTTATCTCCCCTTTTACAACGTAATTCTTCTTATCCTTTTCATTCCTTTCCTCTTTAGCCTCTGTTTATTCCTCCGATTTCTTCAACAATTTCCTTCTCTCTTCTTTCAATCCTCAAATCTTGTTGTTCGTTTTGGGTCTACCCGAAGACATCGTCGCTTCCTCATTTCTTGTATAATCCTTTTGTGTGCCACTCTTGTAATTGAATCCTCGGGAGGTCTCACTATTGTATTCAATCAATGGAATAAACACCAAGCCAAAGTACTTCAAAACTTGTACAAATTATGAAGCTATACCCAACTGCAATTAAATTAGTGACAGCAGAAAATACAACTCACAATAAGGGCTGGAAATGGAGATTCCAATCCCCAAAAATATCATAAAAGTGTGAAATCAGCCTTATAAATTATGAGGAAGATGAGTATCAACTCCAGTTTCCAAGATGTGTCATAGAAGGCACTCAACCCCTCCAACCAAGCCACTACCCTAGGAGAGGGTCCAAAGTTGATATAAAAACCGTAGTAGCTCTTCCTCTATCAGACCCTAGCTGAAAACTAGCAACATCACTTTCCTTTAAGATCTTAGGAACCACCTATTGAAGAGTTTTCGTTCTTTGATTTGAACAAGGGTTTCATCCTCCTTGTATGCCACACCAAAGGATTTTCGCCCTCTAATGGAAAGGAATTGAGCAATCAACCCAAAAACCAAGCAAGTGTATGTTACTGACAAGATAAATCCCCAAAATGAGTCCAAATAGCCCCTTTTATATCCTTTTGGTGGTGTCAAAATCAATTAGGGAGTCTTTCCCCATAACTGGACCTCATAAGAATGTTAGCTTTTAACGTTATCTTTGGCTTTTCACCTCTATAACCCAGCCAACCTACCTTATACGAGAAACTATAATCGAAGAATGTAAATGTTCACAAAAAAAGACTGAAAAACATAACAAAGACTTCCTTTGTTCACTTCCTTCTTGCCCACGGGAAATGTAATGGGCTAAAATTCTCCAAAACGAACTAGTTTGGAAAAGGGGACATAACAAAATATAATAGACATAAATTCAGTTCTTGGTTGTAAAAGTTCTATTCCATCATATTCATGTGGCAAAGGTTTTCTGAAGGCTTTGCCCCTTTTGGGTATCTCTAATTGTTGGTTTTTCTTAAATAAAAGCAACAAATCAGATTGTTGTACTTTTTTATTGATAAGGGTTTTAATAAAAAATCAGTTTGTTGCATATTTGGTATAAGGGTTTGTTGGAAAACCCAAATTGTTTTTATTTGTCTAGGAAAGGGACATTACACATGGGTGCTGCTGTGATTTATTATATGTACAGGACGGATATATACTATGTCAAGTAAATGGTAAACGTTCAAGATATTTGTTTTTGTCGGATTTTTAGTCATTACTTAAATGATCTTCATGGGTAGTCACTACTCTAATGACATTTTTTCTTCATATATTTTGGGTAATAATTACAAAGCAAGGGGACTAACTTTAGCACACAACCACTGTAAACATTTGTTACTAGGGGAAGGAATAGTGAATATAATTCGGCACTTTGGGCTTCTCACCCTCTAGCCTCTCTCCCCATTGGCTTGTAATTATTACCAAAAATACACGAGGAAAAATGTCCTTAGATTAATGACTACTCATGGAGATCATTTGAGTAATGTCTAAAAACTACACACGTAAAAATGCCACAAAAATTAAATATCTATTAAATTGTTTGCGGAAGCCATGAACTTTAACATGAAAAGTTTTGTTTGAAGCATAGAGGTGGTAGCCTTGCTACTATCCTACTTCCACGTTAATTTGTATTTGAATGTACATATATGAGCCAAGGGATGCAATTGGTGGCCATATCGAATTTTTCAAGTCATTATTGCTAGCATTGGAGCAGTTCAATATCTTCTAGAAATTTGCCTGGATTCTTTCAATTCTTATCCATGAGGCTTGACTTGAGGATTACTTAGTATTGACAAGAACTTATTGCAGTTCCTTCTAACCTGATCATGTCTTTCCCATGGATCTAGTTTTAAATCGGATATGTTTTTCTCTATTTCTATGGGGAGCAGTAAAATGTTTAGTCTATGTTGATGGGATGATTGTCGAAAGGAAAAACTTCACATACTTATCAGCTTTGATATCCCTACCATGTGTGCTGCTACAGATTGTTATATATACAGAAGGGATATGTATACTATCTAAAAAACGAGTTTCGTTTGAAGTATAGAGGTCATAGCTCTGCCACTTTCTTGCTTCCATGATTTGTATTTGAACATATATACGAGCCAAGGGATGCAACTTATGTCCATATTGAATTTTTGAAGTAATTATGTAATGTCCCCTTCTCGGGACATTTTCCACATTGAAGATTTGAAGACCCCTCAACCCAATGGGTTCGAGGATTGAGCTTGAAATTTGTCCTAAGATGTCTGTTATCTATTTTGTAACCCCTTGGAGGGCTCTTTAGTTAGTTAATTTGCACATAGGCTAGTTATCTTTATCATTTAATTAAAAATAATAAAGTGCAAATGGTAGTAATTCCTTAAATATTTTTTATTTTAATTATGTTTTATGGTGAAAACATTAAATGATTGGTCATTGGATATTACACTTCTTAATTCTATAAAAGAGGGGTCACATTTCTTTTATTAGGCATGTTGATGAATTATTCAAATTTACTCCCTGCGTGGAGAAGGGATGTATGCCCAAATTTGATACTTTTGCTCTCATCATTGAAGATCTTTTGCAATTAATTGAAGCTGGTTTGAAATCAATTTGTGTTAGATCTATACTCTTTTACATTGGCGAATTCCTTTGCAAATCGTGGGTGATCATTGCTGACTGTAACGACTTGTTTTGGGTAAAATATATTAGTATATGTTCCACTCTAACCCTAGCGAATGCTACCGTTGCTTTGGCCACTAGTTTGAGGGTAAACTTGGTGTAAAGATCTTATACTTGCAACAATTTATCTTTAGTTGAATATTCTCTTTTTTTGGCTGATATATTCCCTACTTGCAAACTGTAGATTACATGATATCATGGAGTTTTGAGATCTCTGTTTGTAGATTTAACTATGATGCATTTTAAAGCATTTTATTACGTGGGTCGACTGGGTTTAGAGTATGATTTGTGATATTTTTAAGCTTCTGGGTGCAACGATCAGTATGAGGTAGTTTGATGTAATTTTTTAGTGTTCCTTAGCAGCGAAATCCATGTTGGTTTGAATGGTAATCAGAGTTTATTGCAATGACTTGCACTGGGGGTCTAAATCTAAATTTTCAGACCCTTTTTATCACCTTTTTGGGGAGCAGTGACTGGGTATAAAGATTGACATTTATGGATAAACTAAATATGCGTGTTTGTGTTTATTTTCGAAGGATTAGATCACACCCAAAAGAGCAATGATTTGCATGAGAGGTAAAGGGACTGGTTTGGAGAAGATTGAGTGCCTTATTTGCAATGTTATTCATCCCTAACCATAGTGACTCCATAGATGTGCAGTTGAAAGGGTGTCAGGGATATTTCCTTGATATGTGTGCCAAAGTGCAACGACTTGGTATGAGTTTTAGAGGGTTGTTTCGGTAAAATTCTAGTACTTAGAAATAACCATTAGATAGTCCATTTAAATGCTCTAACGTTTTAGTTTATCATACATTTTATTTCATTACAAAAGATGGTGTATTGAGCAACTTATGAATTTCTCCAAGTTTTAGCTGACTGAGTGTTATTTTATTTAAATCTGCTGCAATAATTTATTAGTCCTAAAAGGAGGGCATTAGAGTGGTATTAAAGCTACTTTCCTCTACTCCTTGTGGGTGTTTGCAGAGATTGAATCATGGAGCTTGTTAGTAACTAAGATTTGAGGGCCAAGCTCTATAACATTGAGAGATGGCTCAAGAGGCCTTCACTTGAAAAGAGTGTATTGTTCATCACTCTTGAAGAGGTGGCAAGTTGTCTATGTTAGTTAGAGCAATCAAATTTTGGCACTATGTTTTCAGTTTTAGATCCCTTGGTGGCACATTTGGCTAGATCAAATTTATTGGGACATGAGGAGGTGGATGTGAGACTCTTGGTCGTCACATGCATTAGTGAGGTCACACAGATGTCGACCCCAAGCTTGCCTTATGATGACATCACTATGGAAGAGATCTATGAGCTCATGGTGGGAAGTTTCCAAAAGCTATGGGACATCACCAACTCTCACTTTGGCAAGAGGGTCAAAATTTTAAAGAACATGGCTAAGGTAAGGTCTTGCATTCCCATGTTAGATCTCAATTGTGAAAACCTCATTTTTCCTATGTTTGAAGTCTTCTTTGGTGTTCTACATGAGAACCATTCATATGAGATAATGGATTGCCATGCAAACCATAATGACTCTAATGTTGAATGAGTATGAGGAACCTCTGCACTCATCGCTAGTGATACTTGTGGAAGAATTGGGACAAAAGAAGCTATGTATAGCTCACACCTTAACAAGAAGAGTGGTGGAGCAATGTTCAAGCAAAATAAAGTCATCCATCCAAGGTATGGGTTCCCTTGTTTTTTATGATAAAATTTTGGCATCTAATGATTGTATGAAATTAAGTGGTTGTAAGGATTTGTTTGATGAACATGAAGGGAATATTGGTGTCAAGCACATGCATGATAAAGAAGAACAAAAAGAAAATTCAAATCTGCACATTGAAAAGACAAGTTTGGTGGGTGAAACACTAAAGGAGGATAGTGCTTTTCTGCTTGTTGTACATTCTGGATTAGCCACCCATAAGAAACATACAAGTGTGGTAAGTTTGTTGTTGTATGTCTTGCCAATTCAGATTTTTTTTCATGATGACACAAAGATTGAGGGCAACAAAAGTGGGCAAGAAAGTTCCATGGATTGAAGTCCCATTAATGGGCACTCTAAGGTATGGGATCCTGGTGTCAATTCGGATTTTCTAATCACTGTGACTGATTTTCTGAGCATCCATGCAAGTTTAGAGCTATTTTTGGAGGGCATGAGTGTTGGATTGCATTTGGGAGATCCGGATTCTAAACTAGAGGGCCAACACCTTCTAGATTTCAGTCCAAGCAAAAGTAAGGAAAGCATAATCATGATCCCAAGATGTGGTAAGTTACTTCATGTTGTTTCCCTTCAAATTACTTCTAGTAGCATCACTTGGGACAAGTTGTTTGAAGAAAAAATTGAAGTTACATGGAAGGGTAATTTGTTGCTAGAGAATGTGCTTGATAGGACATCCATCTTCCACTTTCATGTGATTTGTGAATTGTCTAACAAGCATGCACACAAAAGGGAAAGATTAAGTTTTGTAGGTGTTGTGGCAAAGGGAGTTGCTACTTGTATGAACTTGCACTCTCTTACATACCTTGTTGAGTGGGAAAAAAGAGGTATGTGATGATCATTGGTCAAAATGTTAATGCTCCTAATCTTAGCATGCATAAGGACCAATTTGGCAAAGAGGAAGAGATGGCTATAACTCTTTCCATGAATAAAAATCATGACAGTAAGCTCACTGGACTATGTATAACAGCGGCCATTAGAGAGCAAATAAATGTGCTCTTTCATCCAAAATCGAGTTCCAAGGAAGCTCCATGTACATGTCAAGTAAGGGTGCACGATTACAAGGTAAGAAGTGATGCTTTATGGCACAAAGAGGAGATGAACAACCTCAATCATGATGTTTATGATTTATTACCTTCTCCCATAAGGGAAATACATTGGCACAACCAAAGGTATAAGGCTCATTGGGTTCCCTATGATGAGGTTTATGGATGCATGAGTTGTGTTTTCTCCTTTTCTTATATGTATGATGTAATAAAAACAATGGGGTGTCATCTTGCACATATTGCTACATATAATAAGGGGATAAAGGATTTGAGTTTCACAAGTTCTATTTGGATACATGGATATCATTTCCTTTCTTTTTTCAAATAGTGCTAACCACTATTTCCTTGGAAGCCTTGAAGGAAGAATGGATCACATGGACTACACATTGCATGGTAAGAGGTTCATTTCCAAATTTTGAACATCCGTTATGTTTGATTGATGTATTGGGAATGTTTGGTTGTTGGGCTTCAATGAAAGGATTGGAGAGGATGAAGGAACATGGTATGAATTCTTCTCAAGGCATTTCATTTTCAGCTTTGAATAGTTTTCAATTTGCTATTGTTGAGGATGAAATATGGGAGCCACTTTCCTTCATGAGTTTGATGTTCATTTATGTTGAGAAAAATTTCTTGAAATATGCGAGATGTTGTCCCGTCATTTCTATGATTGATCTCATCATGATCAGCCCCTCTATCCTTTCTATAATTCAGATTTTTGCCATGCATTTGATGATATGGTTATTGGGGATTGATTTTAGCTCATGGGTGAATACATGGGGATGGAAACCAATTATTCAAATTCTAATTTTTGAAGAAGGAATGCATCATTACAATAGTGTTTTGGGCCACATAGCAGATTTTGGGGACAACCCATGCATGAGAAAGAAATGGGAGCCATTCATGCCTTGGAGACAAAGAAGAAATAGGAAAAGAAGTTTATTAACACTTATTTTTCTAATAAATTTGCTTCATGTGCAAGTTTGGAGAAGAAGTTACAGTTGAAGACACTCCCAACTTACAAGAGAAAGAAGCAACACAAGTTGTTGAAAATGCTTCATCATTTGATTGGCACGGTAGCATGACTTTGAGAGTGCTACATCATTGCATTTGTATGCACGAGTTTGATATTTGCTTGAGGGCAAACAATCTTGGGAAGGGAGGACTGTAATGTCCCCTTCTCGGGACATTTTCCACATTGAAGCTTTGAAGACCCTCAACCGAATGAGTTCTAGGATTGAGCTGGAAATTTGTCCTAAAATGTTTGTTATCTATTTTGTAACCCGTTGGAGGGCTCTTTAGTTAGTTAATTTGCACATAGGCTAGTTATCTTTATTATTTAATTAAAAATAATAAAGTGCACATGGTAGTAGTTCATTAAATATTTTTATTTTAATTATGTTTTAGGGTGAAAACATTAAATGATTGGTCATTGGATATTGCACCTCTTAATTCTATAAAAGAGGGGTTGCATTTCCTTTATTAGGCATGTTGATGAATTATTCAAATTTACTCCCTGCGTGGAAAAGAGATGTATGCTCAAATTTGACACTCTTGCTCTCTCTTTCATCATTTAAGATCTCTTGCAATTAATTGGAGTTGGTTTGGAATCAATTTGTGTTAGATCTATACTCTTTTACATTGGCGAATTCCTTTGCAAATCGTGGGTGATCATTGCTGACTGTAATGACTTGTTTTGGGTAAAATATATTAGTATATGTTCCACTCTAACCCTAGCGAATGCTACTGTTGCGTTGGCCACTAGTTTGAGGGTAAATTTGGAGTAAAGGTCTTATACTTGCAACAATTTATCTTTAGTTGAATATTCTCTTTTTTTGGCTGATATATTCCCTACTTGGCAAGCTGTAGATTACATGATATCATGGAGTTTTGAGATCTTTGTTTGCAGATTTAACTATGATGCATTTTTAAGCATTTTATTACGTGGGTCGACTGGGTTTAGAGTATGATTTGGGATATTTTTAAGCTTCTGGGTGCAACGATCTGCATGAGGTAGTTTGATGTAATTTTTTAGTGTTCCTTGGCAGTGAAATCCATGTTGGTTTGAATGGTAATAAGAGTTTATTGCAATGACTTGCACTGGGGGTCTAAATCTAAATTTTCAAACCCTTTATATCACCTTTTCGGGGAGCAGCAATTGGGTATAAAGGTTGGCATTTATGGATAAACTAAATATGCATGTTTTTGTTTATTTTTGAAGGATTAGATCACAGCCAAAAGAGCAATGATTTGCATGAGAGGTAAAGGGATTGGTTTGGAGAAGATTGAGTGCCTTATTTGCAATGTTATTCATCCCTAACCATAGCGACTCCATAGATTTGCAGTTGAAAGGGTGTCAGGAATATTTCCTTGATGATATGTGTGCCAAAGTGCAATGACTTGGTTTGAGTTTTAGAGGGCTGTTCCGGTAAAGTTCTAGTGCTCAGAAATATCCATTGAATAGTCCATTTAAATGCTCTAACCTTCTAGTTTATTATACATTTTATTTCATTACAAAAGATGGTGTATTGAGTAACTTATGAATTTCTCCAAGTTTCAACTGACTGGGTGTTTTTTTTTATAAATGTTAGCCATTATATTGATAAAAGTATTGAATTACATACTCTATCATGCCAAGCATGAAAGCTATTAGCCATTTCTCTAGCACTATAAACAAAGAGGACAAAAAGAATAGTCATTGAGAAGAGTCCAGGAGTATGATTTTCCTGATTTCTTCTTGTATCTTTGTTGACCACCATATGGGAGGTAATCCTTAACAGCTGATGTCCTCATTATCAAGTGCCAAATTGGCCAAACCATTAGCACGTTTATTACTTTGTCTAGGAATGTGGGTGAACTGAATCTCCTGAATCTTTTGTTGAAGTTTTCGAATTTCGTACACTTCCTTGGAAATTCTCCATTGTGGGGTATTTCCATTACAGGAATCATTCAGTAAATTCATCATTATTCTGGAATTTGATTGAACTTTAATCTTTTCCATCCAACTTTAATTCCCTCCTGTATTCCTCTATGGATAGCTTTAGTTTCAGCCATGTTATTCGTGGCAATACCCAAGTTTGTAGAAAGATGAAACTGGACCTCTCCATCTCTTTACCGTCCTATAGCTCCCATTTCTGCTTTGCCAGGATTACCCCTAGAAGCTTCATCAGTATGAAGAACCCCATCAAAAGATATACCATCCTGATCTTGGTTAGATTTAATGTTTGTCTTTTTCTTTTTCCTGTGGAATCGTGACATAGTGACTCCTTGAGGATCCAAAGATAGCTGCTGGAAGATATTTTTCCATTCTTGAGTCAATTGTTCAGGTATAGAAACCTTATGTTTAAGGCTCTCACTCAAGTTACTTTAATTCTTTCCCAAACAAATATAACTTCTCTACTAGTTTGGTGAAATATCCTGTAATTCCTCTCTTTCCATGTGTTCCAAAGGAGTAATGAAATACCACTCCACACAGCAGGAAACAAATTTTGACCTGTAGGAATGGCTTTCTTCTAGGTTTCATTTATCTGTGCCAAGGACCCCATTCTATTCCATTGCATATTAAACAACCTTGCAAAATGTGTCCATAAGTTAGAAACCTAGGGGCATTGGAAGAGAAGACGATCCAAAGTTTCCTCATCTTGAATACATAGCACACATCTAAAGGTTCCTTTGAATCCTTTTTTTTTTAGTCTATCTCCAATTAACAATCTTCTATGAATGATAAGCCAAAGGAAGAAACTTACCTTAGACCATATCTGTGGCTGCCATATACATTGAAACAAATTTTTTTGGGGATGAACACAACTTGTAATAAGAGATACATATCCAGAAGCCACATCATATTTCCCTAAAGAGTTACCTACCCATCCAATTTTGTCAGGTTCGGCTGAAAAAAGAATAGGTCTATCTGCCATAATTTTAGTCAACAAATGTATATTTCCCTGCTCTATCCTTACAGGCCAATCCATAAGAGGCTTCCATTTAGTTTCCGTACCCCAAGGCTGAGATGAATTCTGAATATAATGACTTATCTTGATCCATCCTTTCTCGTGCATTTGGTCCTTAATATGGATAGATAGAAAGAATTGGAGGATGACCATCCCAAGAGTCCATCCAAAAATTGGCAGACTGACCATTGTGGATAATCCAAAACAGCTTACTTTTAATCAAATTTTCCCCACTTTTAATCAGCTGAATGGGTGTTATTTTATTTAAATCTGCTGCAATAATGTATTAGTCCCAAAAGGGGGACATTACAAATTATTGCAAGCATTGATGAGAAATAGTATCTTGAATGACGACTATGTCCAACATAAATGTAAACGGAGTTATCTCAATGACTGGAACTCATAAAAAAGAACAGTGTTTGCATTATTTTATTTATTTTTCACCACTCGGTATAAATAATATTTTGTTAGAAGGAAAGTAGATGGATGGATACATGGAGATCTTTCAGTCAGCACCAAGGCTGACATTTGATGGAAATGGTGACTTCAACAAACACGTAAAAAAAGTGCTTGTATCATATTTAAATTTTATTGTCATGCAGTTTAAATTAATGTCCGTAGAAAGAAAAAACACTGGCGGGTCAATGGAGATCTTTCATTCAGTACCAGCTATGGCCCTGTGGTGTTAAACCATTGTCACACATTTCAAAAGTTCACATCTATCCCATTTGGTATTGCATGTGTGCCAAGTTCTTGGTTGTGGTAAGGAATTTCACTTTGACCAGTGCATGTGGCATGTTAAGAATATGAAAATTCTACATATTGACTTTTTAATTTAGCCTGTTAAACATTAGTCATGAGTTTGAAGTATCCATCTGAAAGTCCACATCTTATCCATTTTGCATTGCATATGTGCCAAATTCTTGATTGTGATAAGTTTTTTCACTTTTTGTTATGAATACGAATATTCTACATATTGAGGCTTTGCCAGCTTTGAGCAATTTGAGAATCTTCTTATCATAATTACCTTTAATACAATGAAGTACAATTTATCAGTTACTATGTACTACAGACATGCACATGCTACATAGGAGTTGGCAAAAGAAAAAGATTTTCTGACAAGTTACAGTTGGGAGATATATCTTCATTATTTGCATGTTTATATCTTGAGCACACATGCTTTTATTTTATTTACTTCCACTTGTCAAGCTATATTTTTGACTGATTTTATTATATGCATAATCTTTTATTTACATGTCAAGGTGCAAGTACCTGTCTAAGCATTTCTGTAGAATTTGAGTTTGGCTATCAACGTGGCCATGATATTTAGTTCTCGGTTTCCTTGCCCATGTTAATACACCCACCATTGTATTGTATTCCATTCTACCAAATTGCTAACTTTACAAATCAGATTCCTTTCGGTTTTTCTGTTTATATCATTAGTGAAGTGTATCTTGCTTTCTATCTTTGCATTTGTGCCCTTGTATTTAGTTACTTTCATAACCTAGGGTTCTCTTACCCTATTTCTTCTCTATTTTCACTGGTACTTTCAAGTCCCACTGATCTACTTCCATCATTTTGTAGACATGAATATAATTTTTTTCTTTCTGTTGCTAAAGGAGATACTGAAAATGTAGTTAAGGTTAAAAGAAGTTTTTGCAGAAGAATTGAATCCTATATATATGCTTATTGTAGATTGGTGCAACCATGCTTAAGCTAGCAAGAATAGCCATGCTAAAAGCTAGCCGAAACAAAAGGGTGAATGCTATTGAAGCTGAGTTGGAACTTGCAAAAGCAAAGGGATTACTTAATGATGCAGTAAGGTATCATTTTTGTTTCTACTCATTAAGATAACGATATTGATATTTAAGATTTTCTACATCCTTGTAGCTGTTTTTGTTTGAATCATGGTTCATATGTTATTTGATCTATATTGGGGGCAATGTTTTGATGTCTTATGGGATTCTTAAATTGCATACAAATCATTCGAACGTATTATTTGGTAATAATCACTCTATTCTTTCCATCTCAGCTCTACAATCACTTCAATCGATTGCTAGCTAATTGTAATGTCCCCTTTTTCAAGACATTATTAATATTTATTTTTCATTTGCATTGTAACCCCTTGGCATGCCTAGTGCTACAAGTGGGAGTCTTTTTAGTTAGTTTAATGTGCACATAGGTTAGTTACTTTTATTTATTTAATTAATAAATAAATAAAGTGCACATAGTCTTAGTATTAAATATTTTAATGAGAGTTTATGTTTTCCCTCCAAAAGGGAAAGGTCGGTCTTTATTGGATATCGCACCCCTTAGTTCTATAAAAGGGAGGTCACATTTTCCTTAGAGGGTCATGTTGATGAATTATTGATTTCACTCCATGCATGGAAAATTGGGATGTATGCCCTAGTTTTTGCATTGATTTCTCTCTTATTTGGATCCATTATTGAAGATTATTGAAGACTCCATTGTTCTTTCCATTTTGCTCTCTTGTATTGAAGGTGTTTGTGCATGATATTTTCTCTCTAGCTTTGGCAGCTTGTCTAGGGTATTGGCGCATTTTATTGAGGGTAAAATCTGCATGTTATTGAGTATTTTGAAGGGTTCTAAGTGCCAGAAATTATTTATGCAATTTACCTTAACCCTAGTGACTGGGTTTGGGATTTTGGGGGCTGATTTAAGTGGTTTCTAGTGCATGCAAAGATCTGATATTCATTTTAATGAGAAGCTCATAATTTTCCCTTTTTACTACATTTGGTTTCAAGTTAAAAGAGTTAGTATTTTGGGAGTTATTAATTTCCAAAGTTTCAGCTAATTTTCAGTAGTTATTAGTTATTATTTTTACTTCTGCAAATTGTATTGGATAAAGGAGTGTAAATATCAACTGGATTGCCCATCAAACCCTCACCTTGGGTTGTATTGAAGTTGACACTAGGGTTCGTTGAGGTAAACCTAGGAGGGTTTATCTTCTAAGTTTTATTTTTGCAAGTATTTAATAATAATCAGTTAATATCCTACAAGGGGATATTACACTGATTCATGGATGTGTAATGAATTATTATGATGCTATCATTTATATTATTATCAATCAGAAAATGAAGATTGTCCATATGTAGAAGTTTTATGTAATCAACTTTGTAGATTTGTTTTCATGTTTTAGTTCTTGGTCACTTTTTCAGCTCCTAGGTTTCTTATTTACCCTAATACTTTTAAATTATAGTTGGATGTGTTTACATGTTCTGTTGACTTATTTTGGTCTCTTGTGGACATTAATATAATTTCCTTCTTTCTTTCTAGAGTTTGTCAATCCTCATCGTCAGCAAGTTCCACAGTTTCTTTTATTGGTTATGTTCAACTTGAATGGATCAATCAATATTCCTATGTGCTCACTTGGAGACTTGCAAGTAAAGATAGTGATACTAATTCTTATAATGAAAAACATGTTATAATTGTTATCACATGGCCAGAACATTATTGGTAATAACCATATCCAACATTAGAGTTAACCTATTGTGATGTTTTAATAATTATTAATTTCTCTACTTATGTTTAGCAATAAAACTTGGCATTATATCTTATGGTATTACATATGACTGGTTCCCCCCTTCAGAAACCTAGCATATCTGATGTGGATGCACACATGATATGCTTTGAATACAGGCAGGATATATATCATGTCATATCTAGAATCACATGTAGCTGGGATGTGACATCGTGACATATCTCAATCAAATTAGGTGTAAGGCTACCCTTCACAAGCAATAATATCTCCCTTAGATCTCGTAGTAGATAGGAAATTTTGGCTTTTAGGAGAAGAGAGACTTTATAACTTCAATTTGGCTCCGAGGCACAAGAGGGGAAAATCAATGACTACCTCAAAAAAACTTACTATTGTCACAACATGATACAATTGAGAGTGACAAGAGGTATTATGATGGGAGAGCAGGTGCATGATAATGTGATATAAGGATCTGTTGATCAGCTGGCCTATATGCTGTGGAATCTCATCGTAATGAAGATTGATGAAAATTGAGAACTACTCGTACTCAAATGAGTATAACTATAAATCGGCATAACAGAAAGTTTACATGACACAATTGCTTGAGGACCAAGAAGGAAATAGAACCACCAAGACGACTATGTTAATAGAGATTTGCTTCCACTCCCACTATGACAGAGCCACCTGATATAGCTTCAGCTCCACTATCTATTTCCCATTCTTCCATTGACCAAAGTTTTCAGGGTCAGCGACAAGTCTAGAGAGGATCATATATGTAACTTGTATTTTGACATTGTTGTTGTATATGCCATAGTAACGATAAAGCATGAATAATTATGCCTATCTTATTGTACGTGCACCTTCTCACCATTCCTGTTGTATGTTTTGGGATCTTCTCCTGTGATGGCCAAAGGGGGGAGTTCAAGGGTGACTTAAGCTTATTAACTTTATTATATGGTGTTGGAAAAATAAATAAAATATCGCTGAAAGCACATATAATGAATTAATAGACTTAAAGTGACTCCGACTTAGGAAAGTACACGAGAATAAATTAATAAATTATTTAATGTGCTTTCCTAAGCAAAAAAGTGCGACTTGCTTTAGGAAGTGATTAAATAAGCCAAAAAGTGCGACTTGCATTTTGGAAGGGTTTTTGGCTTATAAGCATAGTTACCAGGTTCGGAAATCTGATTAAATTCGGAAGGGCAAAAAAATCCGAAAATTCGGAGTTCTCGAAAAAATTCGAAAAAATACGGAAAAATCCGGTTCGGAATATATATACTTATATTATTATAAATTTATATTATTGTATACTTATATCATTATATATAGACAAATCATACAAAAAGGCATCCATCTATCATAATCATCATCATCATAATGATTCTTTCAAAAGATTGCAAGAAGTTGCTTGGTCCAAAAAGATGCAAAAATGGATTTTATGAAAATAAGAAAAATATTGCCATCAATGTGTAGAGCTCGAGAAAATATACACTTTTAGAGAAGACGACACCTGAAACGGAGCCACAAAATGAAAGTTATGGCACATGCAAGTTTTTGCTGCTACATCTTCCCGGACCCTTTCCAAAAATGGCAAATTTTTTTCTATCCTTCTGATTTCTTCACCGAAAATCCAAAAATGGAATTTTTTTTTTTTGTGCAAAAAAATTGGCCGAACTGAACCAGATTTATTTAGTTACTTCAAAAAATACGTTTTGAACCGGATTTCATACAAATCCGGCCGAACCTGGTAACTATGCTTATAAGGGAAAAGTGTGACTTATGCCGGCATTCACATTCCAAATTATTATTATTTTCTTCCCGGCAGTTGGCTCTGAAGCTTTGCAGACAAAATCCAAGGACGGAAACCCTCTGGATTATTCCTTTTGTGGACGGAAACCCCAGGAGAAGTGAGAGGAGTTTCTATTCAGGGAACTTCATTGTATTCACAGGTTATTTATCATTGCAGTAGTATCAGAGAGAAATAAATTGCAGCAGTGGGCATTTAGATATCTTCCAAAGTGGGGCGACTCATTCTACAGTTGTTTTATGCAATATCTGAGGTATTTTTCATGCTAGTTATTTATTGTATCCACCAGCCTCAAAAATATACCAAATCGACTTGGTTTGAATATAATTTGGCAGGGTTTTGGGCAATATTTGGTTATCATTCCATTTGTTGACTTCTGGTTGTTTTGCCGTAAATATTTGCCATTAAAAATCAATATAAAATTCACTGCTGAATTATTTGTTAAGAAATTGGTTTGTTAAAAACCCTAGGTGCATTTTCTATATTTATCCGGCTTTGTAGGGTTCGTTTTATTTAATTTGTATATGCAGTGTGAAAGTGGTGTTCTATGGTTTCTTTTGACATCGCCAGTATAGTTCCAAGCTTGAGCAATATTGAAAAAAAATAGAAAAAAGAAAAGGGGTTTGGGATCTTTCACCAATGTATATTATGTTGACAACAAAGACATGATTTCTGTACTATTTGTGTTCTCATATACTATGTTTATGACATTTGTGATAGATTACAGATACTTTATTTTTCCATAATGTACATCCTTTCTATTCCTATAGGATTTCGTATTGTTAAGCATTCGTTAGATTCACATACCATATACTTATTCGCATAACTCAAATTTATATGACACAGAAGTTCTGGATGACATTATAAATATATCCTGTTAAAACCATCATAGCAAGACATTATAAATTTATCTTATGTTAACACAAACTCTATGCAAATCTCAACAGCCACATGGACACTCCATGCCACACTACGCCATGCCAGGTAGCACTTCCAGGGTTCACATCATGTCAACATACCACACATCTAGTAGGCAAATTTCTGTACCTACATGAAGGTGAACCATTAAGCATTGTAGAAGTTGAACCGGTTTCTAATCCTCTTTTGAAATTGCTTTCTTGTAATGATATATTGTAATCCATTTGACCCCAAGAGGATAGTGATGCATGTATGCATAACTGAATGGTAATTTATTCACATTCTAATCTAAACTAGGAAGTTTTTCCCCCTTCCTAATCATGGTAATCCTCATTTTCGGCCTTGTTGCATGCTGTACACATGTAACATACCTTATTCGTTCTCATTGAATAGAAGTAGTGTTATTCTACTAATCTCTTGCATTCAAATGTGTAATAATTTATTGATGCCCATGTTTTCTATTGCATGTTCTATAACTTGGCAATTCACAAGGTTAAGTTATTAGGTTTTCCTTTGTGCCACTATCCTAGGACCAGTGGTGCAGATCACACAAAGCACCTAAGCACCTTGAAGTGATGTTAGCACCAGAGAGAAGGATGGTGCTAACACATCAACCCAAGGACTTGCGCCCCAAAAATCATGGTTCCAGATTGGAAAAGCTTTTGCTGCATGAAATGCCTTTCAAGCCTACCTTGACTCACAATTATTATAAATGTGGGAAATTTTATCCCCATTTCCATACCCAACACATTGTTTGTAAGTAGTTGGAACTTCTGTATTGTACATTACTTTGTAAGAAAATATTTCTCACTGTAAGTAAAACCCTTTGAGATATGTGCACAAGCCTCATATGCTTGAAAGTAAACCCCATTGGCGCTTCTTTCCACTGAAAAACTGAAAATGACCTTAAAACCTGCAACTGAACTAGTGAATGAGAGCGAGAATGAAAGAAATGAGAGTGAAAAGGGTCACTTCAGTCTTGTAAGACTTATGTTTCAAGCATTTTAATTTTTTTTTAATTGCTTTAGCTGGTTTTGTTTGAAAAAGACTCACTGACTTCATGAGTCGATATATTTTGGCTAACCTGCACCGTGCAGCTCATGAATCTGCAAGCACTCACAAGGATGCAACGAATCTAATGACTTTGATTAAAACTCTATCAATCAATTTTTCGTATTACTTAGTGGTTTTTCTCTGTGTCTTGAGTTAATATAAATTTCGTCAAATATAAGTTCAATTAGATTTTTAAGTTGAAATAAATATGTCATTAAAATCATCGATGATGTCTTGGAGGTTTGTCAAGTCCTTATACTTTTTAATTGCTGCACCTGTTGGCAGGATTGCAGATTTAGCAACACAAGTCTCAATAGATGCAACAAATGATGATGAAAATATAAAAACTGATGAGGAAATTATTCATAAAAGACGAACCAAAGAAGAAAAAGATGCAAAAGCAACTCTTCTAACTCTGGTACGCATTATTTTTTAAGTTGAACTAGCTTTACAAAGTCAAATGTTGATAGGCTATGATGTGAACGCAATTTATGTTTTATTACTTAATGGTTATGAAATTGAACAATATGTAGGATTTTCACCCATCTTGTATCCATAATCATGTCTTTAACCATAAATGTAATCTGTCACAGGTATGAGGGCTATTCGTCAAGTATCTCCCTGCTGATCACTTCTACCAATTTGTGTCTTTGCAATGGTGCATCTTGCTCACCTTTGAAGGTTCGATGAAGTCAAGTCCCTATCCTTCAAACAATTGTTGAGGTTGGGAAGATCATAGAGGCATAAAGTCACTTTTCAATGGCTTTCTTGTCCTTTGACAAGTGTTGCAACCCAACACCCACTCCTTTGTCTCTCTATGGAGAGTGGGCCGCCACAAGCCCACAAGGACACCTTCCATGTTGTCATATCCAATCCTATCTAGACTTTGGCTGGAGCCTCATGTGTCTCCTGAAGCACATCTATAACTTTTCACATCACACAACTTGTTGGAACCTATTCAGACCTCATTTTGTACACAAGGTCATTTAACAAGTGAAATGTTCTCATATTGAGTGCATGCTTCATTCTCTGGGTTGTTTGTCATCAAGAAAAGACATTGTGGAGAGGCAATTGTTAATGCTCTTGTACCAAGACAACGCAAGAAAACTCTACAAAAGGTGGACATCCTAGAAAGTCTTCATTCACGCCTTCAAGTGGCTTTCCCAACGTGATTCTTGACAATTGATTGGAAATGATATCTATTTTTGGATTGGGATATTATCTTAAAAGTAATCTCTTATAACAACATTAACGACCTACTCACTCAACCTTGGATAATGGGTTCGTTTACTAGGTACAACAATGCCTAGTGGTCTACAACGAACAAGAAGGGGATTTCCAACACATGATGCTATAATTTCTGAACTGCATAAACTATCTTGAGAGCTTCCTGCTCTGTTGTACTGTAATTCTTTGTTTCTCTTGACAGAAATCGAGTAGCAAAACACACAAGATTATCCAACTTGCAAACATTGACTTGTGCCAAGGTACACTTGATTGCATGGTTTGAGGAGTCAACTAGAATATCCCACTTCTATACTTCTAGAGAAAACTTGGATTCTCTAAGCAATCCCAATTGTTATGCACTAACAAGGCAACACTAATACTTCAAACTTATTCTTCAATTAATTATATTTAAAAGCACATGACCTTGAAATAGCTCCAACTTACGATTGGATCAGGCAAGGTGCCTTGAACTCAACCAGGGTCTGGATCTAATCGGGTATGGCTATTTAATAATGGCTCAATAAACCCAAAGAAAGGGGTTTAATAGCCTTAAACAGATTACACCAAATATACAACAATAACTGAAAGTGAACTGCTGCTATGAATTCAAACACAACTGGTGCAATAGTACTGATTACTATACTCAACATGAAGTTAAAGAATACCCCAAACTGCTGCACTAATTACTTTCATACAACTCGCTTAAATATATGTGTAAATCTGATTTAACTTCATGCATGGATCGCTGCAAAGGTCTGATAAACAACTCAATAAACATGCCAAATTGCATCCAATTCGCTGCCCCAAACAAGCAACTCTTAACACCATAATCTATGCATTCACATAAGCCATCATTAATCTTAAATATCAATCATGTAAGTCACTTCCAATTGAATAAATGCAACCACACAAATACTCAAAAATATGTCATATCCATATCTGCACAAGAGACTTCAAAAGGACCCCCAACTATTACTGAATCAAGCAACAATCAGACTGTCATGTTTAGGAATGGACCAGATATAGAAAGAGCATTCAAACCCACGTGAATCGCTGCCAAATGAGAGATAAAGCATGTATACAACTCAGATTACCTTCCTCATATAGTTTGCTGATACAAGACCTTCAGAATACCTCAATAACATGCAAATTACACTTCGCGATGCACGGTAGAAACCAGCCACAAGAAGGAATGCTTAAGCAAGGTAAATCACTACCAACAAGACTTCAAATCATCATTAAAACATACATTAATCCAAGTTGCCACACTCAGATATTAACAGCTCTAAAAGAGACCTCAAACGTGTGGAATTGATGCCAAAAAGTAATTAATATTATACCCCAAACACTCTCACCCAGATTGCCACCTCAAGGAGCTCAAAACACATAAGAATTTCGGTTAGAAACAAGTTCTATCACCACTAAATGATATCACATAGTTCGCTGATTTTAGGAGGAGCAAAACGTGCATTAAACACTCAACATTCACCCCAAATGGAGTCGCTGGTTTTAAGGAAAGAACAGCAGTTCAATTCGACCACAATCAAATCAGTACACATCAAAATATTAACAGCAAACTTGTCTAAAAGAAGTCGCTGTAGCAAGGGCACAAAAACAGGATCTCGATGGTTGGTTCTGATGAGTCTGCCAGGTACATGTGGATACGTATTAGTGCGGTCACTCGTTTCTCTAGGGAATTCTATATAGCAGTTTGTTACTTTTCTCTGGCTGCTTCCCCTTACGCCATCCACAATGGCCCATATGGTGATCCCTTCTTTGACTTATACAACAATATTGGTCAATACTCTGTCGCAGGGGAGATTATCATTTTAGGTGACTTTAATGCCCGTACCATACACTTTCAGGTCCCCCTCCATGACAGATCAGAGCATACACTCTGTGCACAGAGGATTGATTCCGTGTCAGTTGGTCTGCATAGGATTTCTGAGGATACAGATGGCCCTTTCACAACTTATGGACGGTTCCTCTTCCAGCTCGGGGAGTCACAGGCGTTGGTGATCTTTAACGGGATCAAGCGCTTCCCGGATTCACACTTCTTCCCAAGTCATCCCCATGGCGGGGGCACTAGCGTGGTGAACTCTGTCCTTGCCAGCCTAGATATCTCACCCCTCTTCTGCTCCTTCTCTATTTCCCCCATTCCCCTTGCCGACCATGTAGTCCTATCTTTCTCTTTGGTCGCCAGTCCTCCTACCACCACCACCCCTCCTCCCCCTCCCCACTACCCCTCTCGCATCTCCTTTCAGTTTGATAAAGGGGACTATGGATCTTACTCATCCCACATCCGCGACCATCTCCCCTCTGAGCCCCACTTTTCTAACCTACCTAGTGCTGAGGCCAAGTAAACATGCCTTTTCTCTGCCATGTGGGAGGCTGCCCTGAGATCCTTTCCCATCTCCGCCACCCATCCCTTGGCCACTAGTATTACTAAATCTTGCCCCATAACCAATGGTATGATGTAGAGTGCAAATCCCTTCAACGACGTCTTCGCCAGGTTTTTACCCATGCCCTCCCCTCCTTTCCCAATCTTAAAGTTGCCTACCGGTGCCTTCTCCATCGTAAGAAGAGATCCTTCATTTCCCACTGCAGATATATGCTTTCCACCTCCCTTAGGACTAACCCTCAGTCCTTCTAGCGTACCGTTTTTCCCTGCCACTCCCCCTCCTCCACGACGATCGATCCTATCTCCATTTATTCCTACACCTCTACCCTTTACGATGTTCCGGGGCAACAACTTACCCAAATTGGCATCCCGCCGCTTGGTAATCCCTTCACTCACTGCAATATCAAAGAGGCAATAAGGATTTTGAATTGTAACAAGATAACAGATGTGGAAGGTTTCCATGGTAAGTTCTTCAAGTAGGGTTTTGAGGTCTTTGGTGAATATTTGACAGATCTTTTCAATCAGGTGGTTACCATGGGCGTCCGTCCTACTTGGTCTCTTCATATCATTCACCCGATTCACAAAGCTGGGTCCATTTCTGATCCGAATAACTACAGGACTATCATGGTGGGCCATTCTTTCTCCAAACTCTATGCTACAGTTTTCCATAGGTTGTCCGAGATTTTGGAGCAGAAGCAACTCAGAGCCAGAGGTCAAGCTAGTTTTCGCCCTGGTTACCACACCATTGACCACATCTTCACCCTTCGAGCTATCATTGAGGAGGCTCATCACCGCTCTTCGAAAGTTTATTGTTGTTTTGTCAACTTTCGAAAAGCTTTCAACTCCGTACCTTGCATGGCCCTCTTCTAGCAACTCCGAGACATTGGTATTTCTGAGATTCTTATTATCGCCATCATGCGCCTATATGAGTCCATCCTTAGTCGTCTTCGTATTGCACATGGACTGTCTGATTTCATCAGGAGCACCATTGGGGTTAAGCAGGGGTGCCCCTTGTTACCTACCCTCTTTGGCATTTATATTGATGAGCTGGATTCTTTTCTTCGGGATCACATTCAGGAAGGGGATGGTTGCCTTCTTCATCATGTATTGATTTCTATTCTCCTTTTTGCCGACGATATTGTTTTACTCGCCTCTTCTCTTGAGGGGCTTCAGAGACAACTTGATGCACTTGCTTTATTCTGTGATCTTCGGCATTTGACGGTCAATCTGGGTAAGACCAAGGTCATGGTCTTCAACGGGTTGAGGACATCACACCTCCACTTTTTCTTCAAGAGGCAGGAGATTGAGATTACTAATACATACACTTACTTGGGAGTCCAGTTCTCAGGGCCTAGATTCAGTATGAGGCATGCTCTTCAGTTGAGGGTGAATAAAGGGTATGGGTCTCTTGCCATTCTCGAGAGAGTGTTTTTGGCACCACTTCCAGGACATCTCTTCCAAGATGTTTCTTATTAACTCCCTCATCTGCCCCACTGTTCTCTATAGGTCTGTTGTCTGGGGGCCCTCCCTCTTGGACACAGATTGGGCTTCTGTTGAGAGGATTCAGACTCTCCTCCTTCACCACCACTGCTTCATCAGATGTAAACAAACAGTCCCCCAACATGTTATTTTGGCAGAGTTCAGAACCCGACCTTTCCGTCTGGAGACTATATTTGACATATCAACCTTTCTTCACCGTATCAAGAGGTTTGGTGATCTTTCCGATGAGCAGGACAGGTATCCATATCTCGCCTATTGTTCCTCTGTGAGTATTGCCCAGGCTGTGGGCCGTTGTTGGTTTGCCAAGACTTCTGCCTTGTTGGACTCAGTTGGTATCCAGATTGATCGTCTCCCCCCCTTCCAGTAATCTCTGAATGCTCTCAGTCATCTCTTGCCCACCAAGCAAGTGTTGAAGAGGTCCATCCGGGAGGATATCTACAGGAGCTTCATTCAGACTACTTGAGTGAACCCCTTGGGGGTTTGCGCCCTAAGATGTCCTTTTATGCAGAGCACTATCTTGAAATCAGAGATGGACTCATCATCCGCCCTCAGTACACCTCTCATCACTGGGTGCATGCCCTCCGTATACCTCTGGGTCAGTTTCGAGTCGACTTCCACAGACTTCGGTACGAGACTGATCACCACATTCATCGGGAAGACAGACTTTGTAGGCTCTGTAGCCTTCAAGAGGTGGAGACCTAGACTCATTTCATCTTCCGCTGCCCCATCTACTATGACATCAGAGGACGATTTCATTGCCTCTTCAGAGGGATTTAGACTCTCCCGGTATCTTCTTCAGATATATTGACCAGCGGTGTCTTGCCCTCTATATCCGGGAGTCTTTGTTGCTCCAGGACTCAGATTCTTCATCCCCCTCCGAGAGTCATCGCCACGAGACGAATTACAGCCTTCTTTCCGGTTCTTCCCACAGGTGGAGGAACTAAATGACAGAACCTTTCTGACCCCGATACAGTGCATAGATCAGTTTGTCCCCGGTTGGAACTTCACACTTTCGTCGATCAACACCAGCAGAACCGGATGCACACACATACCAGCCCTGCTCCATTCATCCCCCTGGCCGTCGCTTCAGTCTCAAATCTCAGCAGAGGAGGAGGTTTTCACCCCCCTTTCTGACCCAAATACAATGCATAGATCAGTTCATCCCCGGTTGGAACTTCACACTTCCCTCGATCACCACCAGCAGAATCAGATGCCCACCAGAGGGCAGCCCAGCTCCATTCGTCCCCTTGGTCGTCGCTTCAGTCTCAGATCTCAGCAGGGGAGGAGATCTTCGCCCCCTTCTTCGGGTTGCCAGTCCATCAGGGGCTTCTTTTCGTCGGCCTCTAATGTTAAGAGGGGTGTGGCTACCATTCCTAAGTAGACCATTGGTCCTCGTTTGCCCCCCACCCCCTTCATTCCCTTCTTTGCTTCTCTCGTCTTTTTCCCCCGCTTGCTCCATTGCCCCCCCGCCTGTGGGGGGTATTGGCTTCGGGTTTCCTCTCTACTTTGTCTTTTCTCATTTTATTGTTTTTGGGAACTCGTTTTGAGTTGTCCCCACTTGCACTTTGTATATTGTTTGGGCTGTAGTCCCATTGACCTACTTTGGTGGTCATTCGTTGGACATTAATATATTTATCTTATCTTATCTTCTCCTAAAACAACTAAAGTCAAAGGCAATGTCCAGTGGTAGTGGCAATTTCCTATGTTATTCATCGAGTGACAGCAATCGACAACAGTGGCTGCAATTAAGAACATTGTGATTCTTATAGGAAGTAATGTGAAATCTCTTTCGATTATGTCTTATATTCTTCAGTTTTGAACTTTTGTAATAAGCGAGCTATTTTTTCCTTTATTATTCTTTACAGTGAAATGTGATGAGTGCTGATAATAGCACTTGGCACATCATGACGTGGTTGTAGGTAAACCACTTGAAAACCTTCATTTGTGGTTTGTGGTAAACCAATTGCAAAACCATCATTCTTGGTTGTTGGTAAACCATATGCAAAACCATCACCTTGTGGTTTGTGGTACTCAAAATGTGAAACCACCATTCTCAGTTCGTGGTCAACCATATGTCAAACCATCCATCGGGTTTGTGATCATCCTGTAAAAATATCTGATCATGAGCAAAGTTGCAAGTACAAAGGCAGGTTTTCCCAATGTTCGCACTAAGGGGGGGGAATGTTAGGAAAACTATAGTTAGTGCTCCACATGTGTATTGGTAAATAATAATTACATGAGTAATTATTATTATGTAATTGTAGGCTAGTAGATATTGTTATATAGCTATAATAAAACAACTTATAACAATTATTTATTGAGTGAGTTTCAACAACTCACGTAAATAGTTTGACAGAGGTATTTGTTGGAGTTGTAGCAATTTCCTAAAATATAGGAAGTCCATTTCCTATATATTTATATGCTTCATATTATTTAGTAATGTAACTTATTGAATATCATTCCTAATGAATTTGCAACTATCTGATTCATTCCCTTCATTTTTGATCTATTCTGATTCCTTCTTCTAATTGATCACAAATGGCAATACCCACTCACTAGTTTCCTCTATGAAAATGATAATTGGATCCAACATTTTATCAATCTCCTCACGGACCTTGGTTGCATAGTTATGACTCATGCGATACACCTATTTTTGTACAAGTTTTGCTCTGCTATGTGTAATATCCCCTTGTGGGATATTTAATTAAATCTAAAAACAATTTACTTCCAATTGAATTTATAAGAGAAAACCCTTCTAGATCAACCTCAAATAACCCAATGTTAGCTTCATTACAACCTAAATGGAGTTGTAGTGAGCTAAGATGATGAATTAGATGGGAGGCCTAGTTGGAATTTAATTCTTTTTAAATCAGAAATTAATTGTAGCAGTGGAAATAATTAATGTGCACCAAAGCCAACGGAAACTTAAAAAATTAATAACTTCACCGAATCTCAATAATTTTCCATAAAACGAAATGCAAATGAATGCAAATATTTTTATCTTTCCAATGACCTGTGAAACTGATTTTTCTGAACACTGTAACTGCCTCAAATCTGATCCCAAAAACTGAAACCTAGTTGCTTAGGGTTAGGAAAAATATATAAAATCATATCAGCCCGTTTTCTTGCTTACAAACCCTCAAAATACCAACACACAGATCTAAAATAATTAATTAACGACAACAACTTGTATATCTATCAAAACACTCCCAATATGATGTCAAAAATGCCCCAACCCAGTCGATTCACTCTAGGTAATTTCCAGCAGTGTTTAAGAGACCAAAATTCGTCAAAACATGTGCATTAGACTTGGAAGATATGCAATTACAGATCAGATATTAAACCCCTTTTAAATTGCACTCAAACACACCCCAAAAGCCTTCAATGCAAGTCGACTCGATCTAGAATATATCAGCAGCAACAACAAATTATAATCACCATAAAAACTCTTCAATAAATCTCACAAACCATGCACATATGCTTCCAATAATGGCACCTCACATAAATAAATTATACCATGCAATAATTATCAATGCAGAGCTTGGAAGGATCTCACACTTCACAAAATGGTGGTGTTGAAGAACACCTTTGTTTTGTGATCACAAATGGGCATATATCCCTCTTCAAACATGAAGTTAAGTATATCAAATCATCAACATGCCAAAAAGGGGACGCCACATCTTCTTTTATAGCCTTTCCAATTTGAATCTCCAATGTTTCCCTCCAATTTTGGCGCCAATCTCTAGATAGGAGAGATATAATTAAAAATAGTCTTTTTGGCCTATAAAAGTCAAATTTCAATTCCAAATATTAATTCCCTCCAAAAATATATTTGAATTAAATACAAGAGAGGAATTAAATATTAATTAAAACACATAGGAATCAACTTGCCCAATTAAATCGATTTACCCGCAAATAAAAATTGATTAGCTCATAAAAGGAAATCGATTTGCCCCCTCATTAATTCGACTTGCCCAAAATAAATAAATATTAATTTTAAATGCACAAGAGAAAGTCAACTTTTCCCCAATTAAATCTCTTTAATCAAATGGGAGTGGATTAAAGGATATCGACTTGCATTAATTAATTATGGCTTGAAAACGGGAACATTACACTATGATTGGGAGTCTATGTTGACACGTCTTTGGTGGCTCACCTTTCATCCTTGTACGTCCATGCCAAGATTGTCTTCGTAGTCCATGAAAATTCTAAATATCGTTGCCTTAAGTGTTGGGTCACAATCATTTCTTAACATGATTATTTGTGGCTTGACTTCAAACACCTTGTTCGCCATCACACTATTTGGCTCTTTGTATTTCATGTCTGCCACTCTCTCCAAAAGTATGCACCAACTTGTCATCAATCTTCGCTTTGGTCACCTTATACTCCGTTGTAATGCCCCTTTCTAGGGCTAAAACTGAAAATAAGGGTTTGGCCACAACCTCAAATGAATCTTGATCTGAAAATACACCAACACAAAAAGCATCAATCTGAAAATGACTGTAAACACACTTTAACCCTATTAAGAGCAATCAATAATCAGGCCTTTAGGGCAGCGAATTGCATAGGCACTTTAAATCATCATTCAACCATGCAATAAGAGCTAAAAAATAATTCGAAATAGTTATTTATAAGCACGGAAACATTTATCCATCCAAATTACATCAAAATAATAGAGAAAATAAGATATTACACCCAACTACAATTAATTTTATGACAGCAGCAGGGAAGCCAAAACAAGGGCTAAAAATAGCTCATAAACCTCTCCAAAAATCACCAAATTGTAGATTAAAGTCTTATAAAATATGAGGTTAAAATAATCATCAACTCAAATTGTCCAAAAGTGCCCTAGATGATATCAAACCCTTCACCCAAGCAAGTCGCTACTAGGGTTAGAAGGGAAGAAATATGTAATGTCCCTTTTTGGGGGACCTCAGAAAATGGCTAAAAATTGTCAAATAAAATTTATAGAACTTCTGTTATAACCTTGCAAACTGATTTCCAAACCCTTCCTCGGGCAATGGCTTTTTCCCTATATGAGATAAGCCCTTAAAATAGGGGTTAAACCTTGCAAAAATCCTTCCTAACACTATGCTCAAAATTATTAATGAAAATCCTTAGCAAACAATGATGTAGCTGTTAAAAATCGGATTTGGATATGAAAATAATTAATTATGAAACCCTTACCAACGAACATCATCAAGCTTGAAAAAAATAGAAGATCACCACCAAAATCATCTTCGAACTCCTGAACCATTGGCCTTAGAAAATGTAATGTCCCTCTTTGTCGAATAGTTCAGTCGAAGACTTTTGGCCCGCATTGTCTACACCGACGAAATTCAAGGGTATTTTCAAGGGTGACTTTGGTTCATTAATTTTAGCTTATATTGTGCTCAAAATAAAGTAAAATATCATTAAAGCACATATAATTAATGGCAATAGACTGTTTAAGTGACCTTTGACTTAGGAAAGTGCATTTAAATAAATTAATAAATTATTTAATGTGCCTTCCTAAGGCATAAAATGTGACTTGCCTTGGGGAAGGGTCAACCATAAGCTCTGATACCACTAAAAGATCCCAAACCCCTTTTTTGCATGAATACTTATTTTTTTTCTTTTAATATATATTACTCTGGCTCAAATTTGAACTGATCACATCAAAATGGATCCATAGAACATAGTTGGAACTGCATAGATAAATTAAATTAAACAAACCCCGCAAACCGAGTGAATAAAGAAAAGGCGCCTAGGGTTTAACAAGCATATCTCATTCATAAACAAATCAGCCCTGTATTTAATAATGATTTTTGGTGCTAAATATTACGGTAATACAATTATAAATCTACAGGAATAGATTAATAATAAAGATTGTCCCAAAACCCACTGTAAATGATTCAATACCAAATCAATGTGACATAAGAACTGATGTAACTGGAAATTGGTTCAATAATTATCTAGAGGGATTGAAAAATACCTGCAGATGAAGACTGCATGGAAAACAATTGTAGAATAAGTCGCCCCACTCTAGAAGAAGTCTGTATGCCCAGACCTGTACAATTTATTTCTCTTTCAAATTGCTGGAATGATAAAAACCTGTGAATACAAAGAAGATTCCTGAATGGAAACTTCTCTCACTTCTGCTCTAGGGGTTTCCGTCCACAAGAGGAATAATCCAGAGGGTTTCCGTCCTTGGATTTTGTCTACAAAAGCTCAGAGCTAATTGTCGGGAGAAAATAATAATAGTCTGAATGCCCTTTCCCCAAGTCACATTTTTCCCTTATAGCCAAAAAACCCTCCAAAGAAACAAGTCGCACTTTTTTCAAATCAGCATAATTAATTTTTAATTAATTATTTCCTTTTCCAACCAAGTCGCATTTTTGGCTTATTTGACCCTTCTCCAAGGCAAGTCGCATTTTTTGCCTAGGAAGGCACATTAAATAATTTATTTAAATGTACTTTCCTACGTCAAAGTCACTTAAATAGTCTATTAATTAATTATATGTGCTTTAATGATATTTTGCACTTTATTTTGAGCACAATACAATAAAATTAATAAACCGAAGTCACCCTTGAAAATACCCTTTTGCCGTTGGGTAGACAAAGCGGGCCAAAGGTCTTCGACCGAACTATTCAAGAAAGAGGGACATTACAAAAAATATAGGGAACAAGAGAGTAATTTCAGATTTGCAAAAATTGCATCACACATACTATAATTCCACACCAAGGTAGGTCGCTTCACTCTCAATATATATAATATTGCACCAAGTAGACCACAAATGTAAGAGAAAGATTCACTTTATTGCTTTTCCACCCAGCTTGCACAATCAAAACCTCATGAAGGGTTTTTGTCCTTCACAAGTTCCTTCAACCAGGGTTTTCTTCTTTGGATGAGATCCTCGACCCAAGGGGTTTTGTCCTTGAGAGAGAGAGTAAAAGGGATTCACTAGCCAACTTTCACCAAGATTAGAATAATCTCCAAAACATAATGACATAATGCCCAAACAACCTCCTTAAATAGCCATAAGGAGTGCTTATTAACCTATCATAAATGATGGTCGACCCCTTAAGTAAGTGCTTTTTTAAATATTCAAAGGGCATTTGGAGCCTACATGCTCATAATACCTTTATTACCAAACTACTTAAGTTCCTTTAAATTTACTATTCCTCTATTGGAGCACAACGCTTCAAATAGGATAAATGATAATAAATAAAAACAACTATCTAAACAACAATAAAAACATAACTCAAATCTTCCCGTTGCTTTTCTCGTTAGACCCATAGGGAGAAGATAATGGGTTAAGGTCTTCAAAAATCACCTCAAAAAGGGACATGACGAGATAAATATGAAATGCTTTAAAGGACTTGCGACCTCTGTATGAAGCCACCATTTTGACTTAGGAAATGGCTATGCGGTTTTGCGTCCCCAACTATTAGATCAATTACGGGTTTTGTAATCTCAATAGGATAGACCTTCACAGCAAGATAGGGTTCGCGTCATAGTATGCATATTCTGCGAACCATTTTTTCCAGAGCCTACTCGGCAAAAGTTGGCCTTCACAAATGAGTTTTTTGGCAAATACTCGCGAGCTTTGAGTCAATATTCATGATTTGTGTAGCATGGAATAAGGACTCGCGAAATACGTGGTTTTTGCAATGGCATATTCACGAGTCTTTGGTTGAAATTCAATTGTTTTTGGTAAAAAATTCTAAGTGAGCCCTTAATGCTTTTATGTTTTTTAAAGAAAAAACTTGCACCTCATTTTTTGAATGTCTGCAATGGAGCGATCAAGTCGAGTATTGCCGAGTTTAAAGCCGAGTCAATTTTTTTCTGGGTCTGTCTGATACATGCCATATACGAGTATGCGAACTATGGTTTTACATCCTTGTCAATGACAAGAAGAAATCTAATATGTGTTCAATTTAGCTTCGAATCTCCAAGTAAATGCCTCAAATCTACTTAGAGAAACCATGATTTCTCCTCTCCATTCAATGGGTAAAGTAGCCCCTTCGTTTGGCAGCAATGATGAAGATAGAAATGTTTATTCCCTCTGACCGACTCTATCTCATGCACTTTTTAATCTTCAACTTAATGGTCCGACCTCTTAATGAAGAAATTTGAGAAATTTGTTGCTAAGTCTTATGCTCCTTCGAAACCATTCTAATGCCATGATTAGCAAAAATCATAATTTAACCTCAAACTCCATCATTTACAACCATGGCAAGTTCCCAATGTCCTTGCTCCTTGATGATCATGGAGCCTTCAAACAATCAGAGGACTCAAAGACTGTGAATGCATAGTGATGATAACTTGGGATCCCATGGGACATTTATCCGTTGTACTCCCATGTAATTCTAGTTTTTGTGGAAGAGGTTCAAAAAAATATGCTATTGATTTCTTCTGGTCAAGAAACTATACCAAAATTCTTCTATCTCCAGGCTATGATTTAATATACAATTGGTAAGATACCATGAAAAAAAGGATTCTTTGTATAATATCATCTATCTAAAATGGAAGAATCCACTACCAATGAGATGGATATTTATATAATATCTTTGGATGATTGCGTAATCTCCTAGAATCATTGTTCATCCAACTCTAGCACCTCTATCAAGATATTAATATTGTATGAGCCTAAGTCATAAATGAATGTTGGTGTTAGTTCTACTTCACTAAGATTGTAATTTCAGATGATTATAACTCCTGATCTTTGTTTTCTTATTGAGGGAAGATAGACGTAAGATCCAATTGTGAGTTTTCAGAATTGCAGTCAACGAGTTGGGATCCAAGTATGCCGTCCTAGGCCTTCTTCCATTGGCAAATGACCATGAATACAAATTTCGGATGATTGGGCTTCTTAGAGCACTTTTTGTTCCATTTAATCATCAATGCTTTGATGATTGAAATAAATTTAACCTGAAAGAATCAGGTAACCATAAATTTGGATTCTCAACAGCTTTTTGATTAAGATCCTTAACTATAAAGTTCAACTGCAGATTTATCATGAACCAACGGCTTGTCCTCATTTTCATCTTGCAGTTTCCTTTACTGTGATGCAGATTTTATATGCTCTTTACCCCTACAATTGTTTACTTAAGACTTGTCTTGTAATTTTATTACTTGGCACAAGATGACTCAGTCATTTCTTACTTGTGCATGATTGTTCTCCTTGAAACTTCCCCCATTTTATCAAATTCTTGACCTTTACTTCTTGGTTCATCCAATCATTTCTTCTCCATCATTTTTGGGTTGGTTGTTGTCCTTGAATTCTTGAACTTCTTAAGTTGCCATGATTGTGTCATTCTTTCTACTAAGTTAATCATTTTGAATGTTCTCAATTGAAGCTTGTCTTTCATTTCAGCAACTATTTTCTAGACTCATCATTGACTAAGAAAAATGTTTTGAACTTTGTCCCAATTAAATTGGTTCAATATTCACTCAAATTGCAAAGCTACACCTACAGTGCATGCACTCATCAGAAGATACACCTTGAGATATTCATACTTATTTTTGTGTCTCAAATTTTACCCTGAAATCTGAGACTACCCCATGTTTAAAATTTTCGTTCTTTTTGAAATAACGGGTCTTTTTGTGTTTTTATTGCCAGAAGATGCCTGTATTGCGTTAAGATATTCCCAGTGAATCATATGAGCCAATTTCAACAAATACCCAAATGCCAAAACTCATTTTATCACTCCGCCAAGTTTTGTCTGCGGGAAATTTTTATTTAATTATTTATTAAATAAATAATGCCCCGTTTGAAGTAAATTGTGCTCCCAATTGAACCCTGTTGAAGTTTTGCATGCCAGTATTCACATATATCAATAGGGTTTTCACCAGGAATGAATCCTGAGCTTTGTCTGTGACTTCTGGCAACGTTTTCATTTTTATTTATTTCTTGTGTTTTTCTCTAGTTTTCCCCGTAATTTTCTGTTCAATTCCCTTGGGTCCATTACTTCGCCAGTATAGTCTGTTTACTTGCCTGAAGCATTTGGAGATCATTTACGGCCGCCATACCAGAAGGAATCAGCCTCAGAAAGCAACCTTCTCATCAAAAAAGATGAAGTCATGCACAAAAAGCCTCTCTTAGGCAAGTCGCATTTTTTGGAATAAATGGATTTTATGAAAATAAGAAAAATATTGCCATCAATGCGTAGAGCTCGAGAAGATATGCACTTTTAGAGAAAACGACACCTAAAACGGAGCCACAGAATGAAAGTTACGGCACATGCAAGTTTTTGCTGCTACATCTTCCCAGACCCTTTCCAAAAATGGCAAATTTTATTCCTTGCTCATGTTTTCTTCACCAAAAATCCAAAAAAGGAAAGAAATGACTTTTTTATGCCAGTCGCAATTTTCAAGGCTGTCTCCAGTTTCCACGCTGCCCTAAGTGACGAATTCTCACGCAATTTTAAAGGCAGAAGTCACAATGCAAGTCGCACTTTTGGAAAAGAGCTATCTTTCATGCAAGTCGCACTTTTTTTTTAAGGAAGGCAGTGGCACTTTAAGCTGCCAGTGGGAATTTTGGCAGTCACTTAAGGCAATAGGCAGGCGGGAATTTCTTACCTGTGTTGCAGGGTAAAAATTCCCATTATAAAAGAAAAATCACTTAAAGCACCGGCGGAAATTTCTTACCTGCACAGGGTAAAAATTCCCATTATGAAAGTCAAATCACTTAAGTGGAAGAAGGATTTTTAGAGCTGCAGTGAAGGGTGAAAATTCCCATCAGAAGTTGACTTCTTATTTTTAGAATTCACCCTTGCCAAAAAGTGCGACCCACCTTGGGTGAATAACAATGCATTTAATAATATTTATTAATGTTTATTCACCCAATTTTGGCGCCATAAATAGAATAGAAAGTCAATGCATGAGGATAAGCCAAAGTGAACTGAAGGTAGCATGCTAAAAATAAATAAATTAAATTTATTTAATGGCAGCCATAGCAACATGCAAAATAGGCGCCCAATTTGGGTGAATAAACATCATTGTTTATTAATTAATTGCCAGGAATAGGAAAGGGCAATTATTAAAAATAGAATGCTGAGAGGTTATATAAGCATGGGCTGCCATAATGAAGCTGTAATTAATTCTTTTTGCAAAAGATTGCAGCCCGGACAGTTTTGGCGCCCAAGGAAGGAGGATTTTTGCATCAAAAAGTGTTTTTCATTGCCGGAAAGCTTCAAAGTTTGGCGCCTAGGGTTGGAGGAGCTTGATTTAAGCCTTGTTAATTATCTGCATGTTGGTATAAGTGCCCAGGTGAAGTTAAAAATATTTATGCTTGCTTTGCATGCAAGCAAAGCCTCAAATTTTAGGGCAGCAGACTTTATATGCAGATTTTTGTGATAAAAATCAAGTGTTCATGCTTCTGGATTCCGTCTTTGTCTGAATTAATTGCAGGTATTCATTACAGGTGCTTATATAAGTGAAAGGAAGCTCAAATCAATGTCAGGTACATTGAATATATCTTCCGAATCTGAAGAAATTGCCAGATTTGCACCAATTGTCCAATAGAATTTCGGCATAATTAAAAGAAAAAGAGCTCAGACAAAGATTGCTCCAGCCATGATGAAGCATGATGAAAGAAAAGGATCAACAGAATCATGCATAGCTTCCAGATTTGCTGAAATCAATGATACAGACATAGGCCCTGAACCTATCACCGATTTAATTGACAGATCCATTGGTAGATCGATCTCATAATTGCAAAGGCTTCCAGCAAAAAATTCATCCTCTTGTTTCTGACACAGCCCGTGTAGAAGTCAGTGCATGGAGAATTCCTTCCAGGATCTTGTGCATGTGCTCCCAATCTTCCAGTTGAAGCCTTCATTGAATTTACCCGAAGTGCTTTCCAGAATTTTTAATTGCTCATATGCAATTAAAAATAAAAATGATGAGTTATTTACAGACAAACATTGCACTGATGCATGTACTGGAGAAGAACTTGCAAAAGCTTCAAGGATAAGAGGGAAGACAAGTCAAAGGCAATACCCGCAAGCAAAATCACAGTCACCTGCTTCCAGATCCAATTTGGTGAGAATCAAAGGCAAAAGAGTCAACTGCATGCAGAATATGGAAAAAGAACAAGACTGGAAGTGTTGCAGCTTTCTTCTAATTTATTTTCCTCTTTCTTCTTTCTCTTCCTTCCCGACAAAGTAATTGAGCGATCAATTAAATTATAAAACTTAAGTGATTGGTTTAAAAGCCATTACTTGAAGAAGTCAATTACTTGGAGATAGGTGGCAAACATGCAAAATAGAAGGTTCTATTTTCAGTTATAAATCATGCATGTCATGCAAAGAGGAATTCCAGGAGGGAGATTGCCAGTTGTTTCTTTTACGACTTCCACATGTGCCAGTTCAACTAAAAGCTTCCTATTTGTAATTTCCCCTCTACATGCTATAAGTAGAGGAAGAACCTACGGGTTAAAGATGAGAATTTGTAAGCAACATTCTTGTGTTCCAGACTTTGTGCTGAAACCCCTGATAGCTATTTGAAGCAGAGGAATAGAAAGGAGCATATTTCCGGAGAACTTTGTGTCAACGGTGCATTTGTTTCTAACTTTTGTCTTAGATCTACTTCATAAACTTTGTGTTATTCTAGATCTAGATCTGAAGTTGCCTTTGCTTATAATTCTGTATGTTAATATCTATCTGGTTTCTACTCTATGTGCATGCAATCAACTCTGTAATCTATTGATTGGGTTGCACATCTTCCCTCCTTTCTTTCCTATTTTCTTATTATTTTCCCCTTCTTCTATCACATATTTCCTTTCTTTAACAGTTGCTTACTTGCTGCAGAGCTATACAGCTATGGTTCATGAGCTAAATAGTTAAAGTAAAACCCCCATATAGATACTAGCATATTTAAATTGACAAATCTGACACGGGAGCCTCACCGGTAAATGAGGGAGATTTATCTCATGACTGCCTAGGTTTTTCAGCTATGTAGAAAATTTAGCCAACACGAAGGAAAGGTAAAGAGTAGGGGGAGCACATTGAAGTTAGCGCACGAGGGCGTGCACGAAGAAATGCAACCAAGGGAATGCACTTTAGGAAGAAAACCAGCGGCGCACGTTTACCTGAAAACTCTGATGTTCAGAGCCAGAATGGAACTACAAGTTGTGCAAAAGCTACACCAGGGGATTATTTTTACAATAGTTTGATGACTTTCGGGGACTATCTGCTTGCATCAGATAGGAAGGAGACACAGTGGCCTTGAACGCATCCATTGGGCATGGAGTCAACTCTGAAATTATGAGATGTCTGCACTTGTAACTTGAGAAATGCACTTCCCTGAGGTTATCTCACATGAAGTACTATGGTGGAACTCTACAATAAAACTGGGAACTAACCATATGAAACTATTGGCGATTTGAATGTTTATGAGAGTGGAAAATTGTTGGATACTACCTCCTTCGAAATTTGATAACTTGTGCACAAGATTTGCCCTCCTAGAAGCTATCACAAGGAATCAGCGCGCGAAAGGAAAAAACTTTCATAGCACTATTCATTGCACAAAGTCACTGCGCGCAAGATGCGTGCAACTATGGAGGATCACTTGCCAACCACTCTAAGTATGTACATGATGTAAAAAACTATTTCAACTTATGAAGTGCGTTGAGATAAGATCCCATTGACTGAGGATTGATAGTGCATCTCCATCAGAGACTGAGTACTAGGACTCCATCAATAGTTTGAATCATGGAGCAGGATTCTCAATTCATAATGCTCTATGTAGCCCATTCATCTAATAAAAGATCAGGTCATGGAAGCCAGGAATAAACCTGCTCAGGGGCTAAGAGACTGACAATCTTGTTTTTGGCCTTCTTGAAATAGAGCAATTCTGATTGGAGAGGAGAAGGGTCATATGACTCAACATGATAGGAAAATATAGGCAACACTCTTGTATGGTAAACCTGAAAGCGCACTCTCAGAGTGACCTTGGTATCTTAGAAGCATATGAGATCAATCTGATGACATAGTAACCACTCCTTTCTCAAATATGATTATGTTCAGGCCTAATGGTATTCATGAATTTATCTTTGTTCACTGAAAATATCGGAAAAGAAGGTATTATGTGATGGAGACCAACTTTTGATTAAAGGTGCTTTCTAGACTATTAAATTTAACTTTAAATCGTGTAGGAAGTTTATGATTACTGAGATTGAGTTAGATAAGATAAGATAAGATAAATATATTAATGTCCAATGAATGACCACAAAAGTAGGTTAATGGGACTGCAGCCCAAACAATATACAAAGTGCAAGCGAGGAAAACTCAAAACAAGTTCCCAAAAACAGAAGAAAGGAAAAGAACCAAAACAAGCAATAACCCCGAAGCCAAACCCCCATAGGTGGTGGCAATGAAACAAACAGGGGAGAAATAGAGAAGGGAATGAAGGAGAGGACAAACAAGGACCAATAGTCTACTCAGAAATGGTAGCCACATCCCTCCTAACATTTGAGGTCGTACAAAAAGAAGATCCTATTGGAATGGTAATCCGAAGAGGAGGGCGAGGGCCCCCTCCCCTGCTGAGATCTAAGACTAAAACGACGACCAGAGCTCGGCTGCCCTTTGGTACGAGTGTGCGATCGAGCCTGCTGGTGGTAACCAGGGGAGATGTGAAGGTCCAACTAGGGACGAATATGATCTATGCATTGTAATTGGGTTAGAATGGCTCTGTCGTTTAGTTTCTCCAACTACGGGTAGAACATCAGAAGGAAGGTTGTAATCCGTCTCATGGGGATGACTCTCGGAGGGGGGTGAAGAATCTGGTCCTAGAGCAGTAGAGACTAACGGATGTAGAGGGAAAGACATTGTTGGTCAATATATCTGAAGAAAACCGGGAGGGTTTGAAATCCTCTGAAATGTCCCTTTTTAGGGACTTAAACAAAATATCAGCAAGTTTCTAAAAAAATACTGCATCAGGTTGTAATTAATTACAGCGAACTTGAAAACCCTCAAAAAATGTGCCATCTCTGATCTCAAGAAAATGCTCTGCATAAAAGGACATCTTAGGGCACAAACCCCCATGAGGATTCACCCAAGTAGTCTAAATAAAGCACTTGTAGATATCCTCCCAGATGGACCTGTTCAGCGCTTGCTTGGTGGGCAAGAGATGGCTGGAAGCATTCAGGGAATACTGAAAAGCGGGGGAGACGATCAATTTGGATACCAATCGAATCCAATAAAGCAGAAGTCCCAAAAAACTAGTAGCGACCTATAGCCTGGGCAATACTCATAGATTGAATAATAAGCGAGATACGGGTACTTGTCATGCTCATTGGAGAAATCACCAAACCTCCTGATACGGCGAAGAAAGGCTGATATGTCAAATATGGTCTCCAGACGAAATTGGTCGGGCCCCAAACTCTGCCAAAATAATATGCTGGGGAAACATCTTCTTGCATCTGATGAAGTGGCGGAGGAGAGTCTGAATCCTCTCGGCAGAAGCCCAATCTATATCTAAGAGGGAGGGTCCTCAGACAACTGACTCATAAAGAATCGTGGGCTGGATGAGGGAGTTTGGTGTCCCCAGATTTCACCCTGAAATTTGAGACTACCCCATGTACAAAAAAAATCTTACTTTTAAAATAATGGGTCGTTTTGTGTTTTAATTGCCAGGAATATGTCTGTATTGTGTAAAGTTATTCCCAGAGAGTCATATAAGCCAATTTCGACAAATACCCAGATGCCCAAACTCGTTGTATCCTGATCGTTGGGCTTTGCCTACGGGAAATTTTTATTTAATTATTTTTAGCCCCATTTGAGGTAAATTGTGCTCTGGTTTAACCCTGTTGAGGTTTTATATGTCAATATTCCCATATACCAGTAGGGTTTCCACCAGGAATGAATCCTAGGCTTTATCTGTGACTTCTGGCAACGTTTTGCGTTTTTGGTATTTTTCTCGTTTTGTTTTCTGTGAAATTTTCTCTAGGTCAATTCCTTTGCCAGTTCAGTCTGTTTTCTTGCCTGGAGTATCTGGAGATCATCTACGGACGTCATGCCAGAAGGAATTTGCCACAGGAGGTCTGGTTCTCTCTAAAAAGACGAAGTCGTGCACAAAAAGGCCTCTTCTGGGCAGGTCGCATTTTTGGTAAAGGAAGGTTTTAAGCTACAATGGGATTTTTGGTAGCAGCAGGCAGGTGGGAATTTTGTACTTGTTTGGCAAGGTACTTTTTCCCATGGAAGCGAAGTCACGTAAGTCATAATGGGAAAATTAGAGGCAGCAGACGGGCAGGAATTTCTTACCTGCCTTACAGGGTGAAAAATCCCATCGTGAAATAAAAGAAAAACATTTAAGGCATTAATGGGACTTTTTTATCTGCCTTGCAGGGTAAAAAATCCCATTATGAAAGTCAAACAACTTAAGTGGATCATGGGATTTTTGGAGCTGCGGTGTAGGGTGAATAATCCCATTGGAAATTGACTTTAAAAAGAGAGATCAGCCATGTCGAAAAGTGTGACCCCTTTTGGAATAGAAGGATAGCTTTAATTGCATTTATTAATTGTTTCTATTCCTAATTTTGGCGCCCAAGCATGTGGAAAAATCAACACAGGATGTGAGGATAAAGGAAATTGGAAATAGAATTCTAAAATTAAATAAATTTAATTTATTTAATGCAGCCCTCTCATGCAAAAAAGTGCGACCCACCTAGAGGAGAAATAATACTTTTTAAAGTATTTATTGATGGAAATAATTCCTATTTTTGGCGCATGAGGTCAAAGCATAGTATGAAGTCAAAGTAGACTGGAAGTAGAAAGCTAAAATTAAATAAATTTAATTTATTTAATGAAAGCCATGAGCATGCACAAAATAGGCGCCCAAATTGAAGAGAAAAACATGTTTATTAATTAATTAATTGCCAGGAATAGGAAAGACAATAATTAATTATAGAATGATGAAGGTTATATAAGCATGGGCTGCCATATTAATGAAGTAATTAATTCTTCTAGCAAAGGAGTGTAGCCTAGGCAATTTTGGCGCCTAATTAAGGAGTTTTGCTCAAAAGGTGTTTTCACTGCCGGAAAGCTTCAAAGTTTGGTGCCTAGGTTTGAAGGAGCTTGATTTAAGTTTGATTAATTGTCTGCATAGTGGTACATGTGCTCAGGTGTTGACAATATTCATGTTTTCTTTGCATGCAAACAAAGCCTCAAACTTTAGGGTAGCGGGCTTTATATATGCAGATTTTTATGATTAAAATCAAGTGTTCATGTTTCGGTTGCCATCTTTGTCTGAATTAATTGCAGTTATTCATTACAGGTGCTTATATAATTGAAAGGGAGCTTAAATCAATGTCAGATACATTGAATATATCCTCTGAATCCGAAGAAATCCTTAGATCTGCACAGGTTGTAAAGAATTCCGGCCGAATAAAGAGGAAAAAAGTTGCTTCGACAAAGACAGATCCAGCCATGGACAAGTGGGATGAAAGAGAAAGCTCAGCAGAATCATGCATTACTTCCAGGTTTGCTGACATCAGAGATATAGATCTAGGTCCAGAACCTCTTTCCGAATTGAATGATAGATCCAGAGCTGGAAAGACTTCTCTCATGCGTGCAGTCAAAAGCAGTGGAATCATTCGAGCTTTAGCATTCCCATTCACATCTCAGTTGTCAGAATTCGTCATGGAGTGTGCTAGGTCTTACCACACACCATCTAGATCAGTCCGAGATGCTGCGGGGGAAGACAATAATCCGGCTGGACGCACAGTTCATCAATTATTGTCTAAAGATACCAGCACGACAGGTGGTGAGTACTATTAGCATACTAGATGCCGACAACAGATGGGAAAAGCATAAAGTTGACTGTGTGGGCATAATGAACAACAGGTACATGAAGAAGCCCAAATCTCCGTCCAAGTTCCCGAGAACTCTTCCACGATTCAATCTAGTATAGGAGGCGGATGACATTACCAAATTGTTATGCAGGATAAATGGCGAAGCTAACGCTTACAACTTCCGCTCATGGATGTATGCCTTCATTAGGACCATTGAAATCAACAAAGCAGATTCTATAATCAATTGGTCGGAAATCATTAGTGACAACATCGGTGAGAAGCTCTGGAATGTGAGGCGGACTTATAAATTCAAAATGACTTCGTATTTGGTATATGCAGCAGCTTCACAGGGTATCTTCTCCAAGCTGGATAGACGTGGTGTGCTCTTCAAAGATCCTATTTTTGAGTTCTATCCGCAGCTTATTGTGCCCACATGCAATAAAAATTATAAGGTGGGCAACGATGGATTCTTCTACGGATTCATTTGCAGGCTGAACAGTGATCTAAAGGCCAACATGGTAAGCAAGGAAGCTTGGGAAGCTATTTCCCAGATTGGTAGTATCTTCATCCAGTTTGTGGACTTTACATACCTCAGGATCACAGGCTTTTTCAAGAGAACCAGTCAAGTTGCCTAGATATCCGAGTGACAGATTGGTCATCATGGAGTTGAGCAGACAACTCGTAGAGATGCATGACCTACAGTCGAAACAACACAAGTCTACAGGCTTCTTCCCGATCACAGTGGGCTATTACAGCTGCTAGAACATTCATAAAGCCTGAGGAATTGAAGTGGATATGTTCTCTGAGTACGAGCAAGAGTTCTTCCCAGCACGGCTGAACTTCGATCCATATGGGGTGGCAAGGAAGACAATCTCCCAGGAGTACACGCATGTGCCTTTGTTAGAAGATTTCTGGATGAAGTGCAAAAGCGAGTATGAAGTTAGAAAGAAAGATTTCAGCAGGTTATCAGCACTGGCAAGTGTTTGACTTTGGATTAGCACGGATACCTACGGATCTTAAAGATGATGGGCCTATGTTACTTGACGCATACCATCAGATGGGAAGAGATAGAGTTGTACTTCAGGAGAGCATAGGTGGCTACTATACGATCGAGGAAAGGACTGCTGCAGTTCTGGTCAATACTTCAAACTGGTTGTTGACAAAGGGATATTGCCTTGATGAAGCATTGATGAATTAGATCACAGGCAACCTTAGCACTAGGAGATTCCCTCAAAAGGAAGCACGAAGGAGAAAGCAGCAGAAGGCCTGAAAAGATTAAAGTGCACAGAAAGTCTCATTTGAGGGAGAAGATCACTTCTACTGCTATGGTGTTAGTTCCGACTTCTCCAGCATCAAGCACTTCACCGACTGTCGCACCTCAACAAGATACTAGATCCGTTGAATCCGGCAACATTCGTCTTTTCTTCTCAGCCACTCTGTTCAGCACCTCTTCCTGAAAAAATGCTAAAGTTACAGATGGCAGAATTTGAAAGAGTTTTGTCTTTGGACAATACAGAAGATGGTAGCCACGACACTGTAGCAGTTTCGGATGGCGAGAAATCAGAGCGCGAGATGGTGGTACACTCGGCAACTTCTCATTCTATGAGAAGTAATTTCTCAGAATGGTTGGCTTCACAGTTGGTCCCAAAGGCTAGAGAGGAGATCAACTTGGAGGAACATGACTTGCAACTGCTCCTGAGTTTGGGCGGAAAAGACAAAAAACCTAAAGTTGCTAAGGTGACTTCAAGGTTGATTATTGAGGAGTTGAGGTAGAAGTTCGCTGAGATGTTAGTTCCAACAGAAGGGAAGAACGATGAGCTCACGGCAGAGGATATAACAGTGACCAAAGTACCCATAGGTCAAACCACCACAAAAGGATTGAAGCAAGACACGCAGACATTGATAGATGCTTTATTCCTTAGGCTTGACAAAGAAAAGGCAGAGAAAGTTGAACTTCAGAAGCAGGTGTCTCAGTTGTGAGAGATTATTGCCAAAGTTGCCAAATCTTCTGCTCAGCCCATTTTAGCACATAAGCAGGTGAGTGATCATCTGATGCAGAAAATGGAAGATGCAGGTTACCAGGTTAAAGCTATCAATGAATGGAAGAATCTAATCATTCGCCTAGCTTCTGTGCAACTCGGAGAGGTACCAGCCTGTCTAAAGGTTATGAAGGATGCATCGGTTCAACTGAAGCAACTGGTGACGAGCATGATAGACATGAGCACAATAGCTGAAAGTAACCTGAGTACTTTGGTCAAAATAAATAAGCTTCCGAGAGAGGTGTTGATTGTGGAGCGAATTGTGCCCGATGGATCAGTTGAGAAGGGGAAGCAACTTGAGTTTGCAGTATCTTTCTGCTTGGAGATCTTCAAAATCATGCTGAAAAGGATGTGGGCACTAGAGAGTATGGCATCATCTTTACCAGACAATGTCATTGCTTTCACCAATGAGGAAGTGGTCGGGAACGTTTCTTCATACACAAGGACCATTCCTAGCAAAGTGTCTGATTCCCTAGAATGATCTCTTCTGATTGTGCATGAGAGAATTGATAGAGCTATTAGGCCTTTCACGATGGATTCCATCAGTAAGCTGGTAACGCTACAGTCAGATATTGAGAAGTTCGGGCCTAGCTTGAAGGGTGTGGAAGCGTGCATCGGGGTTTTGAACGAAGGCTTGCTACAATTCAAGACAGAAAAAGAAGTTGTGGCTAAAACAGATGGGAAGTTGTTGAATTACATGTTCGATAAGTATATTCAGTATCAAAACAAAAAGATGTAGATGTTATAGCTGGCGAACCTTTCTTCTTCTACTCTTTCTTCTATTTTTCTCGTTCCCGGATGCAATTGTAAAACTTTAAAGTTGTTAGTTTTAAAACCATTACTTTAAGTTATGTGGAACGATTCTATAAGTTAAGTGACATATGTGTATAAGTTTGACTATGGATCTGGATGTATGTCACTTGGAGAGGAATTAGAGGAAGATGATTGCCAGATGTTATCTTTATTTCTTATTTATGTTCTAGTTCAGTTGAGTTTCTCATTTGTAATTTCCCTTCTACATTCTATAAGTAGAGGAAGAACCTTCGGGTTAAAAGGATCAGAATTTGTAGGCAGCATTCTTGTGTTCCAAACTTTGTGCTGAAACCCCTGATAGCTATTAAAAGCAAAGGAATAGAAAGGAGCAGATTTCCGGAGAATTTTGTATCGACGGTGCATTTTGTTTCTAACTTTTTGTCTTAGATCTACTTATAAACTTTGTGTTATTCTAGATCTAGATCTGAAATCAACCTTTGCTTATAATTATGTGTGTTAATATCTATTGGTTCTGTCTATGTGCATGCAATCAACTCTGTAATCTATTGATTGGGTTGCACATCTTCCCTCTTTCGTTCCCGTGGTTTTTATTATTTCCTTCTTCATTAGATATTTTCTTCCTTTAACAGCGGCTTACTTGCTGCAAAACTATACAACTATGGTTCATGAGCTGCATGGTTAAAATAATACCCACAAATAGATACTAGCATATTTAACTGACAAATCTTACACGGGAGCCTCACCGGTAAATGAGGGAGATTTATCTCATGACTGCCTAGGTTTTCAGCTATGCAGAAAATCTAGCCAACAGAGTTCATAAGAGACATCTTGGAGGAGATGTCCTAAAAGTGGGTGCCGAAAGCATTGTCTCTCGAAAATGGCTAGAGACCCATACCCTTTATTCACCCTCGACTAAAGAGCATGTCTCATACTGAATCTAGGCCTTGAGAACTGGATTCCCAAATAGGTGTATGTATTAGTGATTTCAACCTCCTACCCCCTGAAATAAAAAATAGAGGTGTGATGTCTTCAACCCATTAAAGACCATGACCTTGGTCTTATCCAAATTGACAATCACATGCCGAAGATCACAAAATAAAGCAAGTGCATCAAGTTGTCTCTGAAGCCCCTCAGGAAAAGAGGCGAGTAAAACAATATCATCGACAAATAGGAGAATAAAAATCAAGACATGGTGTAGAAGGCACACATTCCCATCCTGAATGTGATCCCGAAGAAAAAATTCCAACTCATCAATGTAAATGCCAAAGAGAGTAGGAGACAGGGGACAAGCCTTTTTGACCCCAATGGTGTTTCCAATGAAATCAGACATTCTGTGTGCAGTACGAAGACGACCAAGGACGGACTCATATAGACGCATGATGGCAATAATGAGAATTTGTAATGTTCCCTTTTAGGACAAGTTAGGAATTAACATAAATCTGATTACATATTGCTGGAAAATAATTAATATTCAAACTCCCACTGCTGCAATTTTCCAAAATTCATATATTTGGCTAGAGAAGTCCAAATGAGCTGAAATTTCAGATATTGGGCCACAAAAATATGAAGAATAATATGCAAAAATCAGATTTCGCACAGCCAACATGAAACCCTAATTTTGCCCTAAAAAGTAGGTCTCCCAACACATTTAGGGCATCAAATCTACCCCAAAAATTACAAAATCACTTTCTCAATATTTCTCCTAATTTCTACAATCAAATCCACTATTAAACTGACCCCCAAACATCAAAGCTGAAATAAATATCAATTTATAGCAACCAGAAAGCTTGCAGACAGCTAAAATCTTCTAAAATTGATAACTTGCTCAATATTTCATATTTTCCCTTCAAATAAAATGCAGATAATTCTATAAATTAAGAGCTTTTCAAAGAACTAAAGATCTGAATTTTATGATGACTGAAACGCCTTCAAATCAACCCGCAAAATCTGAAAACCAGTCGCTAGGGTTGGGGAAAATTATTTAAATAATTTCCAACTCACAAAACCCTTCCAAAATACTCAAATAATCAGCCCTTGCATCTGAAATAATTAATTAGACACAGTAGCAAATAGATCGAGCATAAACAACCTCAAAACATGGTAGATCTAACCCCAAACCAAGTTGATTTACCTCTAATAAATTGCAGCAATAATAACAGTCATAAAGCACCACAAACCCTTCACAAAAATGCAAATTTATTCTCCAAATAAACACGCCAATACCCAAGACCAAGTTGCCAATGCAAGAATGAATATATCATGCATAAACACATTCAACACAAGAGAGCTCAATGGAGAGAAGAATGGAGTCCTCAATATTCTTCAATAATAGATGCAAATGAGAGAGAGCATAATGCAAGAACTAGGGCATACATCCCAATACTCCAAGCATGGAGTGAAATCAAATGATCAATCAACATAAGTCTCACAATCATCCCAAGCTCTCCTTTTATAAACAAGGAGCACAAAATTCGAAGTCCCTACGAGAGAAATTATTAAATAAAAATAGTTTATCCTCCCTAGGTGTGGCGTCCCCCTTTCTAAGGATGATTTTAACATTAAAAGCCACTCAAATATTATTTAATTAATTCCCCTTTTAAAAATTACATAATTAAATAATTAAATAATTATTTCTTTATTGTGTCAAATGATAAAAATCAGTATCCAGGCAATATTATTTAATTATTTAATATAATTTTCCACTTGCAACATCCCAAAGCCCACGGGGAAAGATAGGTGAAGGGTCTTCAAAAATGGGGACATTACAGAATCTCAAAAATACCGATGTCTTTGAGTCTCTAAAAGAGGGCCATGTGAGGTATGGAGTTGAAAGCTTTTCGGAAGTCTACAAAACAACAATAAATTTTCGAAGAGCGGTGACAGGTCTCCTCAATGATAGCCCGAAGGGTGAAGATGTGGTCGATGGTGTGGTCACCAGTTTGAAATCCAGCCTGACCTTTGGCTCAGAGCTTCGGTTGACTTGGAGAAACTTCGAAGAACCTGTAGAGATCTTGTGTGCGATAGATTTTTCAGAAAGAGTTGCCCACCACGATAGTCCTGTAATTGATTTTAAAGTTTGAAATGCTCCTAGCTTTGTAGATCGGGTGAATGATATGGTGAGACCAAGTAGGAGGATCAACCTCGCTGAACCACCTTAAAGAAGAAGATCTGTCAAGTAGTGACCAAAGTCTTCAAAACCCTGCTTAAAGAACAATGGCCCGGAAACCTTGCACATCAGCTTACCCAGATTGACTGTTCAAGAATTCCAAAGCCTCTATAGATATTACTGTAAGTGAAGTGATTATCAAGTGGCGGAATGTCAATCTAGATAGCCCGCTGCCCCGAATCATCGTAAAGGGTAGAGGTGTGGGAAAAAATGGAGATAAGATCGATCAGCAAATAGGAGGGGGAGTAGCGGGGAATCAGAAACGTGGTGAAGAAGGCAACCGATCCTTAGTCCTAAATGTGAGGTCCCGAAAGAAAAGATTTGCAGCTCATCAATATAAAGGCTTGCTTCAAAGAGGGTAGGAGACAAGGGGCACCCTTGTTTTACCCCAATGGCTGCTCTTAAGAGTTGGGAAATAAGAGAGTTTGTGTACAGTACGAAGATGACCAACGGATGGACTCATACGGTGGCGCATGATTTGCGACTAATACAGAATACTCATTGGTTCATAGGGCTAGATGTCCTAGTAGTACCATTGGAAGAGGGCCATGCGAGGTATGGCAGTTGGAAAGCTTTCTCAAGAAGTCCTACAACATAGCAAAAAATAAACTTTCGAAGAGCAGTGATGGGCCTCCTCACTATGATAAGGTCCGAAGGGTACTAGATGTGAAATCGAATGGTGTGGTCCTCCAGACCTTGTTGAAATCTGAATTTTCATCACTGTCGGGACTTCTGTTAGAAGACTTCCACTAGATGTTATTGAGATGGCCTCTGTGCGAAGACAATATTTAAAAAAAAACAAAAACAAAAACCACCATATTTATATTAATAAAATTATAAAGGAGAAATTACAATGCCAAACAATTATACTCATACTGGATGAAATATATTTTGATTTCCAAGTACAAAGAAAAGAGAAGAGATAGCATATCTATGATTTATCCATCATGTGAATTCAAGGAGAGGATCCGCTCTATCTGTTTTTGTTTCTCCTGGGGCCAGATCAGGGGTATAGGACCAAAATTTATTAGATTAGAATGATCTAAAGCCCAGTTGGCCAATCCATTAGCTATCTTGTTTTGCTCCCTAAGGACATGTTAGAGTATTTGATTGTTTGGAAACTGTCTGGCAAGTGAGTTTTATCTGATCTTGAATTCCAGGCAATGAGCTAATTATTAGACGGATGTTGCTCAGGGCCTTGTAGAAGGTCAATAATAACTTTGTAGTCCGATTCTACTATGATAGTAGGACATCCCAGTTTAGTTGATCTTCCAGGAGAGCACATTGGACAGCCATAATTTCAGCCACATTGTGAGCGTGGTGTCCCAATTGATATGCAAAGAAGAAGAGTTTCCCAAGTAGTCATGAGCTATCCCTCCCATACTAGCTGGACCCAGGATTACCCTCTAGCTGCCCCATCAGTGTTTAATTTGATAATTCTAAATGGAGGAGGCTTCCATATTCGAAGGGCAGAAGGTACCCTATGTTTGGTAGCTTGCTTTATCTACAATTGCCTGTGGCCCACGCCAAGACAATATAAAGAAAGGCCCACAAAATCACTTAGGTGGGACAATTATGAACTTTGTTTTTCTTTATTGGTTAGGTTGATCAAATACTTGATGATAGTAGGCTGGTTGTGTCCAGCAAGATATTTAATTTGATATTTGGCTGGCTGTGTTTAGCAGCAACTTTGAATGCTTTCGCATGGCCGATTCCATAAGTTTTTGGCAGTAGCTTAGAGATGATTATGTAGTTAAATAATAGAATTTCACAATGATGCTGCTCTTTGTGTGAGCATTTATTTTTGTACATCTCATTAAAAAAAATTACAATAAGGAGAAGGGGCGACAATTGATGTCATATCATTTTGATATTCAACATAGAGAGTGAAGGTTACATAAATCTATCACAAAAGTAAATAGCCAATATATTTTAAAATAAAAGATAAGATTGGCGTTAAGATGTAAAATGGGATTCCCTGCTAATGCAGTCTATGTAATCTGATGTCTGTTTAGACAAGACTGACATCGAATATGTAAAATGGGAATGTTAATGCAGGGTCTATATAATCTGAGTCTGTTTATATATCTGGGAAACATTATTCAGTTTGTTGATCCTTTCACTCTTGTGTAAATTTTTTACATGGAATTGATCGTCTGTTTTATAACATGCATCATACCAACCACCCCTTGCCGCCCAAATTTATATTAGCTTGCAATTCTTTCTAATGAGAAATAAGGATCTATCCTGCATGAGAACAGAAACACGCTGTCAAATCTCCTACGCTTTAGGGACAGTGCATATTATCAAGATTATATTGTTGTTTATGTATTACCCAACTAATATATGCTCCAATAATTCATTTTAGATACCTAAAATTTCTATGCAAGTGCATAGTTTCTTATTGTTTTATCCATTGAAAAAAATTCTTATGTGAAGTTTCATTTGATATCACTCTTCTAATTTGTAGAGGAAAGACGTGTAGTTGGCACTCCGCACTATTGGCAGGTTAGAGATAGTGGGGGCTACAGTCAGAAGAAGGTTGCAGGTATTGTGGGCTATTTGCCGTAAGATCTGTATGTCCCCTTTATTCAAACTAAAAGGAGATGTTGAACGAAGGTAGTGGGGAGGGGGAGGAGGGGAAGTGGTATGTAGGAGACAGCATAGTGACGAAAAACCAAAATTAATTTAGGAAATGGATGGTCGGCAAGGGGGATGGGGGAATATCGTAGGATCTAGAAGAGGTTGTGAAGATATCTAGGCTGGAGAAAGACATAGGATCCACCACGCTAGAAGCCCCTGCCATGGGACCGACATGTGACAGATCACCCAATCGAATTTTTCGGGAAGCGCTCATTCCCGTTAAAGATCACCAACGCTTGTTGGCTATCTCCTCGATCATGCTAGGTAGCTTTTTCTCGTTCACTTAAGCTGTTGAAAGTGACCATCTATATCCTCAGAAATCCTATGCTTTTTTGACCAAGGTGACACAAGTTCTATCCTCTATAAAAAGTGCAAAGTGTACATCACTCTTAATCAATCCCATGGAGGGGGCCTGAAAGTGTCTGGAGTACGAGGCATTAATGTCACCTAAAATTGCATAATTCCCCTGAAGACAGTAGTGGAAGTTGACCAATATTGTTGTAATAAGTCTTATATGAACATGATCACCTAACTAGGCCATTGTGAATGGCCCTAGGGGGAAGCAGCCAGATAGAGGCTTCGCCAAAATATGATCTAGTCTTGCTCCAATATATACTCAGCATAATACCTAACTATTTAGTAAGTTGCTTTTAGGACTGCAGCCATTACAACCTGGGACGTGCCTTCGATACTGGAAACGGGTATGGAGATGTACTACCATAATAGAAGATGCCATTAATTCAAGGACTTTAACAGGTCTCCCATAAAAATCTGCCTCAAAAATTGCGTTACAAGGGTTTGACCTTAGTCAAACCCTAAGAGTGTTCCAAAAAACTCTGAAACTGCATCGAAAGCTTAGATCATAAAATCCTTTAAACATGGCTCGCTTAGCTTATGGCAAACTCGGATTCTGCAGATGCTCTTCACTCATATTTGCAGAAGTTTATTGTTGTATTTCCAGTCACCAAAGCAGTAGTGATTTACAGACATACAGTTGTCTCAACATCCAGGTCATGGCGATGTTTAGCTTGGACTCTTCTAAGTTTACTCACAAACTTTCTTCAGATCTTCTCGTGAAATTTTTTCATGGTAACGCAGAGGGAAAATGACCTGGTCGCATCAATAGATTCAAGTGCAGTAGCAGTTTTAGTACACTTCATCGATCAGGGCATTTTACCAAATCCTTAAAATTCTGTGAAATAATTTTCAGTCGCATCTATTTATATTTAGCGTTCGATTTTAGTTTTCACTTTTAAGAATTTTACAGTTATATTTCAATATCAAAGTTTCGGTTCTGTAATATGTTACTATTCATATTAGCATTAGTGTATATCTTTTACTATGTTAATATTTATCTAACTTCTTAAATTTTTCAGATCTTGTAGCACCTGAACCTAGAATGTCCATGGCCTATTTCATTATTCGATACATTACTATTTTTATTCATCATCAATTTTTACCGATGCCATCGTGGAGGAGTATGATCCGGGATCTTCGGTAGTCTCTAATCTCACTCCATGTTGCCAAATTCAAATTGCAGATTGTTATTATCTTCTGAAAAAGCTTCATCCATTGTTAATGATAATATGTAGTTGTTGACCCTTCACCTGCAAATCATTGATGTGGTTTGGGATGTGCGGTAGTCTCAAGCCCAGACATTGGACTGTTAATTGCACAATGATATTCTTCTAGCTCTCCATTGTTAATGATATACATGAAGATCCGTTGACCCTTCATCCAAAACTTGATGTGGAAGAAACATTCGCACTCCTCAGAGGTGTCAATCGCAATGGTGCTAGCCTATCTTTTTGATCTCGTGATAAGAAACATCCGGATCAATATGTAGATGAGACCATTCCATGCGAAAACTGAAGTAGTTGAGACCTTACACAGACCCCAGTTGGCTTTGTTAACTAAATTCCGTTATGCATTTAACTAGGAAAAGGAGCTATTGAAAGTTGACCAAACTCTAAGCGACCTATTAGGTAAATTGAGCTTGTTGACATGCCTGGTGTCAACCAGATTTCATCCTGAAATCTGCGACTACCTTATCTCGAAAAAATTTCATACTTTTAAAATAATGGGTCGTTTAGTATTTTTATTCCCCGAAAGTTCTTGTATTGCGTCAAGATATTCCCAAATAGTCATATTAGCCTTTTTTGCCAAATACCCAGATGCCCAAAATTGTTATATTCTATCGTCAGAATTTGTCTGCGGAGAAATTTGTATTTAATTATTTTGAGCCCCGTATGAGGCTTTTTACGCTCTATTTTAACTTTGTTATGATCGAACATATCATTATTACCTTGTACCAGAAGGATTTTAACTAGGAATAAGTTTTGGGCTTTATTTGTAATTTTTGGCAATTTTTCTTGTTTTTGTGTTTTCCCGTTTTGTTTTCTATGAAATTTCTCTAGAACAATTCCTTTGCCGGGTAAGCCCGAATTTTAGCCTGGAGCAGCTAGAAAACATATATGCACGTTATGCCCAGAGGAAGTCGTCATCGGAGGTCTGGATCACTGGGAAAAAGCGAAGTCGTGCACGGAAAAGCCCCTGCGGGGATGGGCGCATTTTTGGAAAACAAAGGATTTAAGCTGCAATGGGAAAAATAGAAGCCGCAGGTATGATGAAAATTTTATACCTGCCTAGCAGGGTATTTTTTCCCATGATATAATATTCACTTAAGTTGCAATGGGAAAATTAGAAGCAACAGGCAAGTGAGATTTTATTGCCTGCTTTGGAAGGTACTTTTTCCCATGATATAAAATTCACTTAAGTTGCAGTGGGAAAAATAGAAGCAGCAGGCAGGTGAGAATTTTGTACCTACTTAGCAGGGTACTTTTTCTCGTGATATAAAATTCACTTAAGCTGCAGTGGGAAAGTTAGATGCTGCAGGCAGGCGAGAATTTATTGCCTGCCTTGCAGGGTAAAAATTCCCATGGTGAAATAAAAGAAAAGTGGCTTAAGTGAAATCACGGGATTTTATTACTTGCCTTGCAGGGTAAATAATCTCATTGTCAAAGTCAAATCACTTAAGTGGATCATGGGATTTCCGGGGCTGCCTTGCAGGGTAAAAAATCCTATTGTTGAGAAATTCTTAAAAATATAATTCTTTTATGCAAAAAAGTGCGACCCACCTTGGGGTGAATAATAATGCATTAAATAAATATTTGTTAATATTTATTCACCCAATTTTGGCACCCAGGGTTGTGGAAAAGTCAACAAAAGCAAAGGGGACATAAATAAATTGGAAAATAGAATTCCAAAATTAAATACGTTTAATTTATTTAATGCAGCCTACTTTTGAGAAGGAATTAATACTTTTTAAAGTATTAAATGATTATATTAATTCTTATTTTCAGTGGCTATGGTCAAAGCACACTGTGAAGCTTAAGTGAAGTGATGTGTGAAGGATTAAATTGGATTAATTTAATTTATTGGATGACTGTCCTTAAACATGTTATATTTAAAAGAGAAGAGCATGATTTTTAATTAATTAATTGCCTTTAATTGTTAGGGTAATTATTAATTATAGAATTGTGAAGGTTATATAAGCATGGGCAGCGATATGGGTGAATTATTTAATTCATAGGTAAAGAATTGTACCCAAGAGGAAAAGTGTGCCTCCATTTGAAGAAGGATTTTACTCAGGTAAGGTGGAAACAAAGCTAAAAACTTCTAAATTTGGCGCATACTTTGAAGGAAGGTTGATCTTTGTCTGCATAATTGTTTGCATAGGTGTTACAGGAGCTCAGGTGTTGTTGAAATGATTCATGCTCTCTTTATGTGTAAATTAAACACCATTTTTTGGGGTAGCAGGCTTGAAAAGTACAGGTTTTTACAATTAAAATTCACTATTCATGCTCCGGTGGCTATTTTTGTCTGAATAAATCGCATGAATTCATTACAGGGGTTTTACAAAGGAAAAGGAGCTTTTATCAATGTCCAATACATTGCATATATCATTCAAATCTGAAGAATTGTCTAGATCTGCACCAGTTTTGAGGAATTTCAGTCAAATAAGAAAAAAAAGAATTGTTCAAATAAAGCTATGGCGAAAAAAGATGAAAAAGAAAGCACAACGGAGTCCTGCATCACTTCTAAATTTGCAGATACTGGAGACACGGATCTAGGCTCGAAACCTCTTGCTGAATTGATAGACAGACTCCACTCATGTGTGCAGGAGAAGATTTTACTCATGCGTGTAGATTAAAAGCAGTGGAATTATTCAAGTTGCAGCTTTTCTATCCATAGCCCAGTTGCCGGAAGTTTGTTATGCAGGTGCAGATCCATATCCAGATGCAGATATAGATGCGGATGCAAATCCAATATACAGATCCAGATCCAAATCTCATAATTGCAAAAGCTTCCAGCACAAAGGCTTCATCCTCTTGTTTCGAATGCAGCCCGTGAAGAAGACTGTGCGTGGAAAATTCCTTCCAAGATCTTGTGCATTTGCTTTCATCTTCCAGTTGAAGCTTTCATTGAATTTTCATTCACCCTGAGTGCTTTCCAAAAATTTTAATTGCTCATATGCAATTAAAAATAAGGATGATGAGTTATCTACGGCCAACCTTGCATTGATGCATGTACAAAAGAAGAACTGCAAAACCTTTAAGGATAAAAGAGAAGACAATGTGAAGGCAAAATTTTAGTTTGCTTCCAATTCCAACTGCTTGCAATTCGAGCTTGTTTCCAGATCCAGCTGCTTCTAGATCCAGTTTGAATCAGCTGCATGCAGACATGAAAAAAGACAAAGTCAGCTTTCCTCTTCCTTCTTCTTTCCTCCGACAAAGTAATTGAGTGATCAATTAAATTATACAACTTAAAGTGATTGGTTTAAAAAGCCATTACTTGAAGAAGTCAACTACTTGGAGATAGGTGGCATGCGTGCAAAGTAGAAGTTTCTATTTTTAGTTGCAAATCATACATGTCATGCAAAGAGGAATTCGAGGAGGGAGATTGCCAGTTGTTTCTTTTCCGACTTCCACATGTGCCAGTTCAACTAAAACTTTCAACTTGTAATTGCCCATCTACATTTTATAAGTAGAGAGAAGAACCTCCGAGTTAATCATCGATCAGAATTTGTAAGCAAACAATCCTATGTTCTAGAATTTGTGCTGAACCCTTGAGAGCAACTTGGAGCAAATGAATACAAAGGAGCAGGTTTTCGGAGAACTTTGTGTCACGGGTATACTGTGTTTCTTGCTTTTAAATATTAGATCTCTTAAGTAAACTTTGTGTTATTATAGATCTAGATCTAGAGCTACCTTTGTTTTATAATTATGTGTGTTTATATCTATTAAGTTTCTTTTATGTGCATGCAATTAGCTCTGTTATCTACTAATTGGGATGCACATCTTCCCCATTTCTTCTTTGTAATTCCTTTACTTCCTTCTTCTATATAATGACTTTCCTTTCTTAAACAGTTGCTTACTTGCTGCAGAATTTCTTAGTTACGGTTCATGAATTAAGTGGTTAAAAGTAAAACCCCTGATAGATAATAACACATTTTTATTGACAAATCTGACACGGGAGCCTCACTGGTTAAATGAGGGAGATTTATCTCATGACTGCCTAGGTTTGATGCTATGCAGAAAATCTAGTCAACAGTTTTCCACACACAAATTTTCAGAAATACATCAACAACATGAAACTCTTGATGAAATCATGAAAAATAATTGCTTCAACCATATATTGCAAACTGCTGAAATTGATTAATGCTCAAAAACACTTGAAACTTCAAAATTCTGTAACTCCATAAATACTTGGAGAAAAAATGCAAATGATAGCTCAAAATGACCATAAAATGGTAGTTTTTAAATAAAATTAAAATAAGAATTTTCTAACCATCAAAACCCACTGAAAAGTGATCTCGAAATCTCCAAATGGGTAGATGAAGCTAAAAATGAATGTGGCAGCCCCAAAAAGGCTTTCCCTAGTTGGAATTTGTAATATCCCCTTCCCAATCGAAGACCTTTGGCTTATTTTGTCAACCCGACGGCGGAAGGAAAAATATAAGGGTGACTTAAGTTCTATTACTTTATTATAAAGTGCTTATAATAAATAATGAAAACATTATAAAAAGCATTTATACTAATTTAATGAACTTAATAATAAAATAAAATATAGAAAAGGACAAATACATGATAAATGACACTTAGTTATAAATTGTATTTATTTAGGAGAAGTGCGACTTTCCTTAGGGGAATAAAAAAGTGGTTAGAAAATATAAAAGCTCATGGGACAAATGTATTTCCCCTAGAAAAATGCAACTTGCATTAGGAGGGAAAAAGTTGTTGGGAAAAACATTTAATATGGGAAAATATTAAATGAATGCATAGGGAAAATCATTGTAAGCTGATTGGATATTGTAGAGGTTGTTTCGCGTCTCTTCTTCCTTTATAAGGAGAAGTCGACTTGAGGAGGAAGACATTGTATATTCACTTGATAATTTTATGAATTGTGCTCTTAAGCTTGTAGCTTTTGCGTAAAAATATTTAAGGACGAAAACCTTTAGTATTTCCCTCTTGTGGACGAAAACCCCCAAGAGTTTGAGTGGAAATTTCTATTCAGGAAATTCTATTGTGCTTACACAAATTTTGTAGCTGATTCTTGTTGAATACATGACATTCCAGGTCTGAAATCTATTGTTGCTTACTGTACTGAATTTTGGGAATCGAAATAAATTAATTTGATAATTTTTGGAGTTGATTTGATGGCCTAAATGTGTTGGGCGACTTACTATTTAGGGAAAAATTAGGGTTTCGTGTTTGCTGTGCGAAGACTAATTTTGGAATATTATTATTCATATTTTTGTGGCCCAAGATCCAAAGTTTCAGCTCATTTGGACTTCTCTAGCAAACGATATGAATTTTTGAAGTTATGTTGCAGAGAGGGTTCTTAAATAATTTTCTAGAATTATTTTTGGTGACATTTGAAATGGATCTCAGTCTATTTATTGCTGCTGTTGTCCATCTATTTTTACCCAATTTATTCGACGTATTTAACAACCATTAAACCCTTCATATTGGGTTTATTGAGTTGGGCCATTAAATCCCTCACTTTAGGGATTTATTGAGCCAATTATAAGTTATGTTCAGATCTGATTAGGACCAGAAATCGATTGAGTTCAAGGCCCTCAAAAAGCATGATCCAATCGCAAGTTGGGACTATTCAGGGTCTTTTCCATTTTTGCAAAGTATTGTGGAGTTTGAAGCGATTGTTGGGAGTTTGCTAAGTGGAAATAAGTAACTTCTTGCTGCTGTTTTGAATTTTTAAATTTTGAGATTTTTGGGGAATTCCAATTTTGCATAAAATATTTTCATTGGGGACATTACAAGAACTTGTACCCTGGCACTGATAGTATCCACCTGTCATTCTGAAATAGTGCTAGGGATGTTGAAGGACCGAATGTAACTCCCGATTGATAGGCATAGCAATGCAACAAATGACCGACTTGGTTAGAGTCATCCTTCCTCGAGATGTAACTATCCATTCTCCATGAGAATCCACTTAGCTTAATTTAAGCCTCAATAGATGAGAGATTAGAGCCACTACCAGTCTCTTATGTCCCTTTTTGGAAGGCTAAAGTAAACCCCAAATATTGCCACTGGTGTCCCCAGATTTCACCCTGAAATTTGAGACTACCCCATATTGAAAAAATTTCGTTATATTTTAAAATAACGGGTCGTTTTGTGTTTTTATTGAGAACTTTCAGAAGATGCTTGTATTGTTGTCAAGATATTCCCAGTGAATCATAGGAATCAATTTCGACAAATACCCAGATGTCGAAAATCGTTTTATCCCTTCTGTCAAGTTTTGTCTGCGTGGAAAATTTTATCTTAATTATTTTGAAGCCCTGTATGAAGTAAATTGTGCTCCGAAACATTAGCCCTGTTGAAGTTTTGCATGTCAATATTCACATATACCAGTAGGGTTTTTATCAGGAATGGATCATGGGCTTTATCTGTGACTTTTGGCAATGTTTTGCGTATTTGTTATTTTTCTCAATATTTTTTTTCTGTGAAATTCCACTAGGTCAATTCCTTCGCCAATACAAGTCTGTTTTCTTTCTTGACAGTATCTGGAGATAATCTACGGCCGCCATGCCAGAAGGAATCAGCCTCTGGAAGTCAGATTGATCTTTAAAAAGACGAAGTCATGCATAAAAAAACTTCTTTTGGACAGGGCACATTTTTCACCAATGGATGGATTTAAGCTGCAGAGGGATGGTATGGAGTGACAAACAGGTGGAATTTTTGTACGTGCCTTGCAAACAGTACTTTTTCCCATGAAGGCAAAGTCACTTAAGTCATGATGGGAAAATTAGAGGCACCAGGAAGGTGGGAATTTCTTACCTGCCTTGCAGGGTGAAAATTCTCATTGTAAAATAAAGGAAAAATCACTTAAGGCAGTTGATGGGAATTTCTTAACTGCCTTGCAGGGTAAAAATCCCATTGTGAAAGTCAAACAGCTTAAGTGGGTAATGAGAGATTTTTGGAGCTGCAATGCAAGGTGAATAATCCCATCCAAATTATTTACTTTTAAAAATAGAAACCAGCATTTGCCAAAAAGTGCGACCCCTTTGGAGCATAAATTAATTGATTTATTAATGCCATTTATTAATTCCAATTTTGGCGCCCAAGGATGAGAAGAAGTCAATGCATAAGGAGAAGTCAAAGAAGATTGGAAGTAGAATGCTAAAAATAAATTAAATTAATTTATTTAATGCAGCCTTAGAGTATGGTTAAACACTGTGACCCATTTGGAGGATGAATAATGCTTTTCATCAAAGTATTTATTAAATGGTTTTGATTCCTATTTTTGGTGCATGGAGAAATAGAAGGTCAAAGCATGATGTTAAGTGAAAGTAGAGGGCTAAAGCCATAAATTAAATTTATTTATTTAATGGCAGCCATGAGCATGCATAAAATAGTTGCACCCAAATTGGAGAGAAAAGCATGTTCCTATTAATTAATTAATTGTCAGGAATAGGAAAGACAATTATTAATTATAGAATGATGAAGGTTATATAAGCATGGGCTGCCATAATGATAAGTTAATTAATTCTTCTAGCAAGGGAGTGCAACCTGGACAGTTTTGGCGCCTCAAGGAGGAGGAATTTTGCATTGAAGTTTATTTTCCACTGCTGGGAAGCTTCAAGGTTGGCACCTAGGATTGGAAGGAGCTTGTTTTAGGCTTGGTTAATTATCTGCATATTGGTACAGGTGCCCAGGTGAAGTTGAAAATATTTATGCTTGTTTTGCATGCAAGCAAAGCCTCAAAATTTAACGGCAACGGGCTTTATATGCAGATTTTTATGATAAAAATTAAGTGTTCATGCTTGGATTCCGTTTTTGTCTGAATTAATTGCAGGTATTCATTATAGGTGCTTATTTAATTGAAAGAGAGCTTAAATCAATGTCAGACACATTGAATATGTCCTCCGAATCTGAAGAAGTTCTCAGATCTGCACCAATTGCAAAGAATTCTCGGCATAATTAAAAGAAAAAGAGTTGCTCAGACAAAGATTACTCCAGCCATGGCAAAGTGGGATGAAAGAAAAGGCTCTGTGGAATCATGCATAGCTTCCAGATTTGCTGAAGTCTGTAGGCCAGATCCAGAATCCAAGATCCATAATTGCAAAGGATTAAAAATCATCCTCTTGTTTCTGAATGCAGCCCGTGAAGAAGTCAGTGCATGGAAAATTCCTTATAGGATCTTGGGCATGTGCTCCCAATCTTCCAATTGAAGCCTTCATTGAATTTGCATTCACCCGGAGTGCTTTCTAGAATTTATAATTGCTCATATGCAATTAAAAATAAAAAAGATGAGTTATTTACGACAAACATTGCACTGATGCATATACTGGAGAAGAACTGCAAAAGCTTCAAGGATAAGAAGGAAGACAAGGCAAAGGCAATACCCGTAAGCAAAATTCATAGATCCAGCTTGCTTCCAGATCCAGCTGCTTTGATCCAGTATGGTGAGAATCAAAGGAAAAAGAATCAACTGCATGCAAAATATGAAAAAAAGAACAAGACTGCAACTTTCCTCTTCCTTCTTCTTTCTCTTATTTCCTTCGACAAAGTAATTGAGCGATCAATTAAATTATAAAACTTAAGTGATTGGTTTAAAAGCCATTACTTGAAGAAGTCAACTACTTGGAAATAGGTGGCAGACATGCAAAATAGAAGGTTCTATCTTTAGTTGCAAATCATGTATGTTATGCAAAGAGGAATTCCAGGAAGGAGATTGCTAGTTGCTGCCTTTACAACTTCCACATGTGTCAGTTCACTAAAAGCTTCCTACTTGTAATTGCCCCTCTACATTCTATAAGTAGAGGAAGAACCTTTTAGGTAAAGGATGATCAGAATTTGTAAGCAGCATTCTTGTGTTCCAGACTTTTTGCTGAAACTCTTGATAGCTATTTGAAGCAAAGGAATATAAAGGAGCAGATTTCCGGAGAACTTTGTGTCATGGTGCATTTTGTTTCTAACTTTTTTGTCTTAGATCTACTTCCCATAAACTTTGTGTTATTCTAGATCTAGATCTGAAAGCTGCCTTTTCTTATAATTCTGTGTGTTAATATCTATTGGTTCTGTCTATGTGCATGCAATCAACTTTGTAATCTATTGATTGGGTTGCACATCTTCCCTCTTTCTTTCCTATGTGTTTATATTATTTCCTTTTTCATCAGATATTTCCTTTCTTTAATAATGCTTACTTGCTGCAAAACTATACAGCTATGGTTCATGAGCTGCATGGTTAAAGTAATACCCAACAAAATAGATACTAGCATATTTAATTGACAAATTTTACACGGGAGCTTCACTGGTAAATGAGGGAGATTTATCTCATGACTGCCTAGGTTTTCAGCTATGCAACAAGACCCCTCCTAAATCTAAAGCAAGGGGAAGGATCAACAGGATATGTATTGCACTTAGGTGCCATTCTAATAGAGGGACTTAAGTAATTACCAGATTATCATAAGGATGTTTGCTACCCTTACATTATATACATGAGATTAAAAATTGCCTATATTGTCGGCTATCACTCTAATTGTGAATCTACATGTGAATCTTTAAAATACATTGTTTGGTCATTAAAATCGTATTACTTTATGTATTTTTTAGTAAACCGGTTCATGAAACTTTAAATCGGTCTGATTCCAGTTTGAGTCTGGTCCGAAAGACCCTTGGCTGGTTCTGAGTCTGATTCCAACTATTAAAACATTGCCTTTATGATGCAACTTGGATGTAGATCAAAGTAAAAAATTTGGGTTACTAGATACCTGCTAATGTGACCTCATTGGCGAAGACAAAACCAATGATTGCTTTCCCCGTGGGCTCTAGGGTTACAAAAAAATCCGTAAACCCAAATATTATGCTAAAAATGCCTTGGAGAGTGATTTTAATCGGATGTGACATTATAAAACAATCGTGATTTAATTATTTAATATTTAGACGAATCCAATGGCTACTATTATTTAATTCAAGGGTGGAAAAACCAGAATCTAAAAAGGGGAACTTTTTTTTCTTTTATCTTCGGACTCCTTAGTATTGACGAAATCACCCTTTTTAGAAAGGGGACTCCCTCTAGATCCTAGGGAGTTTTAAACTATTTTTCACTGTCAAATAGATTTCCAAACATACAAAGTGATTTCAATTTTGTGCCTCCTGAACAAAAAGGATATGTAAGATCAGCAGAAAAACTCATATTATCCAAGAAATAATTTTGATACTCCATGCTTGGAGTTGGAATGCATTGATTTTTGCTTTTCTTCAAAGCCTCAATACACTGCAGAAACTTTGCAAAAAACGAAACTTTGATACAATTTGAAATGAACTTACTATATTGTAAAGGAAGTTTTCTAACAATAGATCACAATTCTACCGATCACATGAGCAAATTAACAACAATTACTCACAAATAAGAGCAAAATAGAATATATCCATGCAATATAAATGAAATGCAGAGCGAAATTTTGAAAGATATGATTCAGCCACTTCAAGGAGACAACCTCCACAATGCGTACAATAAGAACAAAATTTGTAATATGGTGCAGCGATTCAATACTGGACACTACCTCCTGCTATATACCCTAATTAGGCTACAAAGATTCCATAAGCTGACTACTCCTACCAATATGCAAATAGAGAAATTATCATATGACTAAGTCTAAGGCTATGTGCACCTTAAGTTGGTCACACATATTTGAAGACCCCTATGGGATAAGTGCGTAGCATCTTCTACTGATTTCCATTCAGGTTCAACTCCAAATACTTGCTTAGTAGCCCCTTAATTTAAATATCATGCAAAATTGATGTAGAAGCCTTGAAACCTTGAACAAATTCAATACCCGGAACACTAATTTTCTTAACTTCTAATTTGGTTGATTCGCTTGCTTGTCTATCTTATTTGAGATGGGTTTGGTCATGACCAAACTTTTTTTTGGTGTCTTGAAGAAAATTTCAACCATGGCCATATTTGTCTATGTGTATTGTTGTTACAAGGACAAATTTGATCTTGATTGAATCCGCCATGTGTGAATAAGGACGGGCTTAGTTTGGCACCAGTCTGTCTTTGTCTTTCATTTATAAAAATACAGGGAGTCTGTCTTTGTGTTTCGTATTAAAAATACAGGGAAGGAAGACTACCTTCTTGGGGGTCTATCCTCCTTTTGAGGTGTCCCAAACACTTGTCACATTTTTCCTTGGTCATTTACATGTCATGAAGAGAACATATCCATGAATTCTAGGTGTTCTAGGGGTCATACAAACCACACCAAGCGTCTAATGCTTTACTTAAACAGAGTTACATAAATGGCAGCTTGTAATATTTGCAAATCAATCCATTTTCGATTAGTCGAGGAAATATTATCCTTTGCTCTATATTTTTTAAGGCATCTTTTTTCATGTTTTGTGTCTATTTTCTATGGTTGCATGACAGTCTAAATCCATGATCCAACTTGTGTTTTGTATGTGATAATACTGAAATTAGATAGGATATAGAGAGAGGAGAAATGGCGAGAGAGAGGGAGAGGGAGAGGAGTGGTAGACGGAGAGGGGAGAGATTTTAGTTATGTCCATGATATAAACTCATTAAGTGCACAATAGAAAATTAGCAAAGTGAATCAGGGTGAACAAGGGAAGTAGCTGCCAAAAAATTGATTTTTTGTTCTCATCACAATAGGTTAAGTAGATTTTTAAGGATGGGGATGTGGGCTATTTGGATAAGGCCAAACACATGCAAGCTACCCCAAAACTAGGGATGCAAAATTACACATCATTTAGTCTAACTTATATGCAATAAGCGAGGCCCTAATGAAATTAGTTTAAGTGCATGGATAATTACAATGATGAAGATAATTACAAGAGAGGATATTAATTTAACATAAAACAAAATTGTACACACATAAAATAGACAATGGATGGATCAATGTGTGTCAAACTCTCTCATCATTACATTCACTCAACATCAATTTATAATACAATAGTGCAACAACCCAAACCAATTTGGTTGTCACCAACCAAACTAAATTGCATAAGGATAACATGGTGCAAAGGTGTCGAGAGCTCTTCAGAGAGTGCATAGAAGTCATTGCACAAGAAGGAGCTAAAGGAAGAAGGCTAAGAGTTGGGCTAAGGCATTAAGAGCATGCAGTATGGAACGATGCAAGAGAGAACATGTGCAAACAAAGAGAAGCACAAAATAGGAAGCATGCGTGAGGCTTAGCAAATAGGGGCGCATGGGAAGAGATTTGTGGGGAGGACACGAGGAGGTAAAGACTTGCCATGGAAGATAAGGCAAGAGATGTGCATGAGGATGTTGTGCCAGAAGCGTAGAATGCACAAGGGCATGAATATGAGTGCAAAGACAACATGGAGGATGGAAGAAGCTAAGGATGAAGGATGAACCCAAGGTGAAGTTGCACATGAAATGGAAACCACGAAGTTGCGCAAAGACAAGGCGCATGAAAATCTAATGGAAGCCGTTGGCTTGGAAAAACTAAGTTTTGCATAGAGGTTGAGACAGAAGGGTCTATTCAAGGCACAAGAGGAAGACAAGGCTTGAGTTTGAGACTCGCAAGGAATTGATGTCTGTGACGATAATGTGTGCAAGGGCGCACAAGAATGGTGCACATAACACAAATATGAGTTGATCGTTGGGACTCTGAGAATCTTGGGACTAACCAAGATGCAAAAGATAAACTGTTAGAAACACGTGGCACATTAGAGATTGGATACATGAATCCCCAAATCTGACATGGAGTTGGCGTGGAAGGCAAACAAAGATCTGATTTCTAAAAATCGAATCTTTGACAAGGTAGGATTGATAGGTGACGCGGATCTAATACGGGAGATCTTGAGGAGATAAGCTATAGGGAAATTTGTGGGGAGAAGTCAGTTAGTTGGGGGGAAGAGTTGAGAACCGAAGTTGGAGGAGAGTATCACCATGGAATGCCATCGAACGAGAGGGCTCTAAACTAGAGGACAAAAGGTCAAGCCGAAGAGAAGGACGTCATGACAGAAATAAGGTGCTTGTGAGAGCAAGGAGCTAGAAGCTTGAGAGATCGATAAATCTAGTCCTAAGGACTGGATAACGAGGATAATGGAGAGCTAATGTGATGAGGTCCTTGCATTTTCCAGGGCTTTGTCTTGGCCATTCTCTTATGTGATTTTTAGTTTGTAGAGCCGCTTGTTTACCGCCATTTTTTGGCTTGGGAGTGGAATCATGATTTTGCTTGGAAAATGCTTGTCTAGGCTAGAGACATGTTGGGCCCTTCTTCCTTGGTCCTCCACAAAGCTTTGTACCTCAGATGAGGGTGACCTTGCTGGGTGCTTGGAAGTGGTGTATGGAGCCAGTATGGAAGGTGGTTCCCTCCTATGTTGCGTGTGGAATTGTTTGTGTGTTTTGACAATGGTCGAGGGTCTTTTTATAGTTTTTAAAAGGAGTTTAGGGTTGATTTTTTAAATCATTTATGTGTTTTTAGTGTTTAGGTTGATTGTGTCAACCAAAAAAATATAAAAACATTTTTTATACACAAGAATGCTACTTTTGACAAGTACGTCCCAGGTACGTCTGGGATGTACCCGAACCGTACCTATATCCGGTACGTACCAGGTAGGATATGCAGGGGTCAAGGTCGTAACGGTGCTTCGCAGGGTTCAACTATAAGGCCTTAGGCATGCCTAACTGTGGATGAATGAAGTTCAATGGAAATAACTTTTGGGACCTTAATATGGTTAAGGCTGTTGCTAGGATAGTAGTTATGTCTTGCTGTAGTTTGCTGATATCGGAGAGGATGAATGAAGACCTAATGTTGTTGTTTGCGAGTTCCAAAATTCTCCTAGTACACCATTTTTTTTTTGCATCGTATATTACATCACGCAAATAACCCTCTGTTGGTCCTCTTCTTCTGAATTGCTGATTTACTTGTTTTGAGTATGCTGCACATATATATATTTTAGCAAGCTTCTTTGTCTTCTTTTTAGCATGCAGTTTGCTTTGACTTTCTCCTTATCTTTGTCGTCAAGTATTGCCCAAAATAATTAAATTAAATAATTATTAAAGCATGCAGCAAGTCGCCATTTTTGGCTATTAATTGTGTGAAACACACAGATAGCAAGTAGGTGTGAAACTCTACCCTGCCAGGCAGGTCAAAGTTTCACAACAATTCACTTAGTTAAGTGATTGGTTAAACGCTGACCCACCAGGAAGGCAACAAAAAGTGCGACCTTGTTTGGAATTTAAAATAATCTTTTGTGTGATTGCAACACACAAGCCAACCAAGCAGGTGTGATGTGAAACGCTACCCACCAGGCAGGTCAAGTTTCACCAATTTCACCTTAGGTGATTTATGTTAAAAGGTGTTGACCCAACAGGCAAGGTAAAAGTGCGACTCTGGCTTTGGGTGAATAAAGAATCTTTGGGTGAAACACACAAGTAGCAAGCAAGTGTGAAACTTACCCTGCTTGGCAGACTCTCAATTCCAAACAATTCACTTAAGTGATTTGTGCTAATTCTGACCCAAGCAGGCACTTCAAAAAAATGTACTTGCTTCCAGATTTGACTTCTAACTTTGGGCATGGAAATTCCAAGGGTAAGCAGGTAGGTTAGCGTTATGACTTGTATGAGCTTTCTTCCATGGTTTGGACCAAAACTCCTTCACTGGATCACTGCATGAACCATGGATGAGGAGGCAATTGCAATTTATGACTTCGCCGGAGACGAAATCACCCATTTTCTGAAAAATGCCAACTTGCCTTCCAGACTGCTACGTTTAAAACCAATACTTCACACTAGCTTTTAATTTTGTTTGAAACCAGTGGGTGACTTCTAAAGACCCTAAGCAATTTGAAACTGTTCAAGCAGAAAAAGAACAAACCAGGGGAAGGCCCAGACAAATTTAGGAAAAAAAACCGAAAACGAACACAAAAAGAAATAAAATAAAACGAAAAACCCTGCCAAAAAAGTGCCAACAATTGCTTGAAATAAACCTGTCGAATCTTTTTTTTTGTTTCAAAGGGGGTTGATCAGCAAAAACTCTTCCCTAGTGAACACTCCACTAAGAGGCCAGAAGCAATACTGGTGTGAAAAATCCTCAGTAGGGTTCAACTGCAGCACAATTTATTTTTTAACAAAACTTTATTTATTTAATAAATAAATAAATTAAATTCTCTCCAAAACAAAACTACGAAGGGATAGAGTGAGCTTTAGCATGTGAGTTATTTGTCGAGTTTGACTTTATGACTCCCTGGAGATATCCTAAAAACAATGAAGACAATGTAGGCAACAAAACACAAAACGACCCGCTTAATTGAAAAGAACGAAAAATTTAAAAAAGGGTAGTCCCAGATTTCAAGGATGAAATCTCGGGGACACCAATATACAAATTTGATAAAGCCGAAAGTATTGAAGAATATACCTCGGCTCCACAAGGACATGTCCCCTGGGCTTTTTAGCTGGTCCCGTAATGGAGACGTTCGAAACCTCGGGGACGAGTAGGAAACATCCCCTTCAGTCCCCAAAATTGCGAAAAATCAGAAACGTCCCGAGGATGTTCATGTTTTGGCAGGAGGGGGGGGGGGGGGGGGGACAAAAAAAGGGGAACAGCAGGGGATGTCTAGGGGTCCGGTACGTCTAGGGGACTTACAACAAGTCCCTCGACCGTACCGGGGACGTCTGGGTGTCCCCTACGTCCCAGCCTTAAAAGAAGTATTTTTTTTAAAACACGAATTTATTAAAAAATAAAGGAATGTGGGGACCCACAAGGACCCCCACATTCATTTGTAACTACCCTAAACCTAAAACAACCTCTCTTACCATAAAAACAAACAAAAACTCATTTTGTTCCTCTCTCTCTTGCGTGGGAGTTATTGTGCTAGTTTGATATCCAATTGAAGTATTTTTCATGAGATTTGCAAATCAACTTGTTGGTGATTCTCTTTCTAGCTTTGGCATCTTTTATTGAGAGTAAAATCTGCATGTTATTGGATATTATGAAGGGTTTCATGGTGCTTCAGATCTACTGGTTATTGCTGGTTTTATTCTAACTATGGCGACTTGAATAGGGCATCTTTTAGCATGTTTTAAGGGTGAACAAGCTTTATTTGTAATCTAATCTGTGTTGGATCATTTTGCTAAGTTTGGGTAGCTATTTTGAGTCTATTAAAGGGTTATTAAGTGCTGGAAATTATTTGTGCAATTTATTCTAACCCTAGCAACTAGGTTTGGGATTTCGGGAGTTGTTTTGAAAGGGTTTCAGTTATCATACAATTCAGATTTTTATATCTTTGGAAAGCTCTTGAATTATAGATTAGTCTGCGCTTTATTTCATGGCAAAAGATGAAGTATCGAGCAAGTTATGAATTTTCCAAGTTTCGGCTGTTTGTGTCAGGGTTTTATCTACACAGTTTCAGATTTCGTGTATTGATTTGCATGCCTTCTACTTATCCAAAAATTGTGATCTATAGTTTGTTGGAAAGCTAAAAATATTAAGAATCTTTTGGCATGAGTTTGATAGAAAAATAATGGATGGTGATGGAGTTATTAATTTTTGAAGTTTGCAGCAGTTTAGTGCATTTATTAATTAATTACTGCTGTAATTAATTTCAGGATTTGAAGTGATTAATTTCCTAACTGGTTCTCCCATCTAATCCACCACCTTGGCTCACTTCAACCCTTTTTGGGGTGTATTAAAGCTAACATTGGATTATTTGAGGTCGAACTAAGAGGGTTTAGTCCTTCTAGAGTCGATTCAGTGAATTAATTTGCATATTTGGATAATATCCCGAAGGGGGATATTACAAAAATTCTCCAGGGCAGCAGCTCCACACAAAAATAATTAATTGCTATCTACCTTTGGCGTCCACTTCTTATATAGGAAATTGCATGCTAATTTTACCCACATCTTACTCTTATTTTTAGCAATTGCCAAATTTACCTTGTTTTTTAGCATGTTTTTGCTTGCAATTTTTAGCAAGCTTCTTTGTCTTCTTTTTAGCATGCAGTTTGCTTTGACTTTCTCCTTATCTTTGTCGTCAAGTATTGCCCAAAATAATTAAATTAAATAATTATTAAAGCATGCAGCAAGTCGCCATTTTTGGCTATTAATTGTGTGAAACACACAGATAGCAAGTAGGTGTGAAACTCTACCCTGCCAGGCAGGTCCAAGTTTCACACAATTCACTTAAGTGATTTGTGTTAAACGCTGACCCACCAGGAAGGCAAAAAGTGCGACTTGTTTTGGAATTTAAATAATCTTTTGTGTGAAACACACAAGCAACAAGCAGGTGTGAAACTCTACCCTACCAGGCAGGTCCAAGTTTCACACAATTCACTTAGGTGATTTATGTTAAACGTTGACCCAACAGGCAGGTAAAAGTGCGACTTGCTTGGGTGAATAAATAATCTTTTGTGTGAAACACACAAGTAGCAAGCAAGTGTGAAACTCTACCCTGCCTGGCAACTCTCAATTCCACACAATTCACTTAAGTGATTTGTGCTAAATTCTGACCCAGCAGGCAACTTCAAAAAAATGCTACTTGCTTCCAGATTTGACTTCTAACCTTTGGCATGGAAATCCAAGGTAGCAGGTAGGTTAGCGTTATGACTTGTATGAGCTTTCTTCCACGGTTTGGACCAAAACTCCTTCACTGGATCACTGCATGAACCCTGGATGATGAGGCAATTGAATTTATGACTTCACTCGGAGAAATCACCCATTTCTGAAAAATGCAACTTGCTTCCAGACTGCTACGTTAAAAACCAATACTTCACAATAGCTTTTAATTTTGTTTGAAACCATGGGTGACTTCTAAAGACCCTAAGCATTTGAACTGGTCAAGCAGAACAAAAGAACAAACCAAGGGGAATTGCCAGACAGATTTTAGAGAAAAACCGAAAACGAACACAAAAGAAATAAAATAAAAACGAAAAACCTCGCCAGAAGTTGCAAACAATTGCTTTGAAAATAACCTGTCAAATAGTTGATCAGCAAAAACTCTTCCCTAGTGAACACTCCACTAAGAGGCAGAAGCAATACTGGTGTGAAAATCCTCAGTAGGGTTCAACTGCAGCACAATTTATTTTTTAACAAAACTTTATTTATTTAATAAATAAATAAATTAAATTCTCTCAAACAAAACTTAACGAAGGGATAGAGTGAGCTTTAGCATGTGAGTATTTGTCGAGTTTGACTTTTATGACTCCCTGGAGATATCCTAAAACAATGAAGACAACTGTAGGCAACAAAACACAAAACGACCCGTTACTTTGAAAAGAACGAAAAATTTAAAAGGGGTAGTCCCAGATTTCAGGATGAAATCTCGGGGACACCATAACAAATTTGATAAAGCCAAAGTATGAAAGAATATACCTCTGCTCCACAAGGACATGTCCCCTGGGCTTTTCAGCTTGTCCCCGTAATGGAGACGTTTTGAAACCTCGGGGAAGAGTAGGAAACATCCCCTTCCCGTCCCCAAAATTTGCGAAAAATCAGAAACATCCCGAGGATGTCATTTTTTGGCCAGGAAACAGCAGGGGATGTCTAGGGGTCCCCAGTACATCTAGGGGACTTACAAAAGTCCCTCGACCGTACCGGGGACGTCTGGGTGTCCCCTACGTCCCAGCCTTAAAAGAAGTATTTTTTTTAAAACACGAATTTATTAAAAAATAAAGGAATGTGGGGACCCACAAGGACCCCCACATTCATTTGTAACTACCCTAAACCTAAAACAACCTCTCTTACCATAAAAACAAAACAAAAACTCATTTTTGTTATTTCTCATTTTGTGAAGGAGAAGATAAAGAAAGAAAAGAGCATAGAGAAGAAAAGAGAGCAGCAGTGAGAAGAAACCAAGAGAGCAATAGTCTACTCCATTAGAGGTATGTTTATCATCCTCTGTTCGTTTTACAAATTTGCATAAACTATTTTTCATTGTTTCATTTGTTTTTTTTTTCAAAGTTTCAAACTTCACAAACTTAGAGAAGTTTTTTTTTTCACTTGCAGTTGTAGTTGGGTGTTGCATTTCCAATAAAAAACAATGAGCAGCAGTGAGGGTAGTGAAGGTGAAGAGATTCAAATGGCAATGCAACATAGAGGTAAAACCAAAAATAGGGTTTCTTCAGGGAGTGGGAGTGGTGCAACAACTATGGGTTCAAATAATCCCTTTGATTGCCCTTCTCAACTCCTCAAAATCTATACAAAGGGCCCATTCAATCATAAAAAGCCTCTTTCACAATTTGCAACAGCCATTGACAAAGAAAAAAAATCAGGGAGGAGTAGAGTGTGGTTTGTCATATTTGCAACAAATAATTTAGAGGCAGCTCTACACACGGGTTTATTCACATAAAAGGTTGTGAAAGAATAACATTATTTGAGAAGGCCGAAGTGATTAGGTTGCACATGGAGGGCGAGGCAACAAAAAGGGATGTCACTGGAGACTATACGTGGTACACAATTGCCTACCCAATTTGTGGATATTGAAAGTCAAATGGGAGAGCATTCTTCCAAGGGAAAGAGAAAGGCTACTACTGTTGTGGGGATGTTCAATGTGCAATCACAGAAAGTAGTTGACTCTTCTATTGCCAAATTCTTCTTTGCCAATGCTATACCATTTCATGTGTCACGTTACCATTTCTTCAAACAAATGTTTGAAGATGTAATTGTTGTTGGTTCCTCATATGTCCCTCCTAGAGAACACAAACTACGAACTAGCCTCCTTGATAAAGAATATTCTAAGGTGAGTGTGGCGATGGAGGAGATGAGACATACTTGGATACGGGTGGGCTACTCTATCATCATGGATGGGTGGACCGATATTAAACATCAGCCACTCATCAATATCATTGTTACATATTCTGTTAGCCCTTATTTTCTTAGAGCTATTGATTGTACAAGGAAGAGGAAGGATGCAACCTTCCAATTTCAAATTTTGAAGGATGTCATAGAGGAGATTGGGCCCGCTAATATTGTACAAGTGATGACTGATTCAGCCCGTGTATGTAAGTTAGCTGGCATGATGGTTGAGGGTGCTTACAAGCACATTTTCTGGACTCCCATGTTGTGTTCATGCATTGAACAATGCATTGAAAGACATTGGAAAGATAGATTAGGTGAAGACAGTGGGGGTAGAGGCTAGACACATACATATGTTCATTTCCAACCATCACACCTCACTTTCTCTATTCAGGTCTTTTTCAATGAAGGAATTCCTCAAGCCCATGGACATTAGATATGCCAGCTATTTCATTTTGTTAAAGTGGATGCTTGAGGTGCAGGAGGCTCTACAATTAATGATGGTTAATAGAGAGTGGGGAAGATGGCTAGAGGCAAACACTTCTGAAGGAAAAGGTGTGAAACAAAAGATTCTCGACGATGATTGGTGGTCCACAGTGAGGTAAAACTATAGTTGATTTTATATATTTAAGTTTAGTTTTTAATTTTTAAATATTTTTAATATTTAATCATGTTTATAACTTGTAAATTATTTTAGCTTTTCATTCTTAATATTTTCTATTTTTTTGTAACTTGTTTGCAGATATGTTTGCTCCATCATCTCACCTGTAGTGGGGGTCATAAGATATGTTGATACAGACTCTACTAGTCATGGAGAGATTTATGAGACATTTAACAACATGCTTGGGCAAATGAAGCAAGCAATTTATAAAAGGGATCCTATTTTGGGATTTTATGAGGAACATACTTTTGTGAGATGGTGGTGGAATGCAATGAACACCCTGCTTCATATGGCAGCCTATGCTCTAAATCCCAAATGGTATGCAACACGACCTAGGAGAGTGCCTCCATCTGATGATGAAGAGGTGAAAGAAGGGCTCATGAAGGCCTTTTGAAAGATGTACATTGATGAGTAGTCCACTTTATTGCGGACGCGATGGCTATCCTTCGTCAATCTCTGTGGACCAACATTTAGCAAACCAAAGGCGAAGACAGATAGGGCTACATTAGCTCAAGTAGACCCTATTGGATGGTGGACATGGCATGGTAAGGATGCACCAAACTTGAGGATTCTTGCCACTCGCCTCCTTTCACAAGTTGCTAGTTCCTCTGCTGCAGAGATGAATTGGTCCACATATGGCCTCATCCACATAGTTAAGAGGAACCAACTTGCCTCTTGACGAGCAGAGAAGTTAGTAGTCGTGCATAGTGCCTTGAGACTTCAGGATCGACAAACTCCTGACTATCGTTGGACTCCTAAGTATCGTCAAACTCCAGTTGCATGTTGGGATGTTGATCCCGAAGATGCTACACAGATTAATGAGGAGGCACAGGTGGGATTGGTTGGGGTTCCATTGGATGAGGAAGCCCCTCATAGTTCCAATGACTCAGACTCAAGGTTTGATTTTGATGCCACTTTAGCGGATTTTGATTAGGGGCAACAATATATTTTCATTTTGATTTTCTATGTTTCAAACATTTTGTAGCCCCTGGGCATTTCATTGTAATTGAAAATTGAATCTTATGTGAAATCTCAATTCAACTCTAGTTTTATGTATTAAAGTTATATGATGTGTGTGATGAATGCTTTAAGTTTAAGTTTATCAATGTTATCATATGAATATTTGAGATTTCCTATATTTTTAAGGTTGAATCTTATGTGAAATCTCAATTCAGCTCTAATTTTATGTATTAAGGTTTTATAATGTGTTTGATGAATGTTTTAGCAATATTATCATATGAATATCTGAAATTTCCTATATTTTTAAAATTTTCCCTTATTTTTAATTGTCGTCCCCTAAAAAAAGGCCTCCAAAAAAATCCGTGACGGAAACAAGTCCCCCCATACCTTGTCGTCCGCGTCCCGGAAACTTTGTGGAACATAGGAATATACAGATTTCTGATGCAAACAAGGCTAAAATCTGCATATAAGCTGCCCTTAAAAGTGGCACCTTTTATCATTCAACAATTTTGAAATGAGGCTAAAACAATTCAGAAAATTTTATTTATTTATAGCAGCCCAGATCAGATCAAAAAACACCTTTAAATACCTCAAAATGTGCCCTAGAAGTGGGTCATACAAGATGATAGAAGGATGGAATATAACTGAAAACACAGCTGCAAATTTACTTCAAACCCTTGATCCAAAATCTGCAAATCTACACCTTCAACTACTGGAAAAACTCTGAAAATTACTATAAACGTGATGAAGCACAATGAAAACCCCAATGGTGGAGAATCCCTTGAACTCATGGAGGGTTTTCGTCCTCAAGAGTGTATTTCTAAAGGGTTTCGTCTTTAAACATTCATTTGACAAAGCATGAAAGCTTTATACAAAAATCAGTAATATGATAAATATTCAAGTGTGACTTCTCCAAGCAAATCCCATTGCTTAAATAGAAAAATTGGTCCTAATGGCCACCTCCAACAACCAATCATTTTTTTCCTCCTTAAATGTTGTTTTCCCTCCATTTTGTCTTCCTAATGCAAGTTGCATTTTTCTAGAGGAAATAACTTTGGCCCATATGCTTTTTTCTATATGTTGCCTTTTTTCCCATTTCTTTTTGCTCCCTAAGCAAGTAGCACTTTTCCATGGATAATATATTTTTGCTAAGTGCTTTTACCTTTTTTGTTTATTTTTTCTATTTTTAATTTATGATTAAGTCCATAATAATTTATTATAAGTGTTTTTATAATGTTTTATTTATTTTTGCACTTTATAATAAAATATTATAACTTAAGTCTCTTTTTTAAAAAAATTCTTAGCCATCGGGAAGACAAAATAGGCTAAGGGTCTTTGTCATGATTATTCTAGGAAGTGGAATATTTCAGTTCTCCCTTCCCAAGATTGCTTGCCCTCAAGAAAAACTAATTTCACTTGTCTAAATGTCATGCACAATAGACAAAACATGTTGAAGTGTCTCAGGATCCTGGCACTCATGCCTGTTAGATGAGCTAAAACTTGCCACCACTTGTCATTCACAAGATGCTCATAAATACATGGTTGCACCCAAAGCTTTACATAATGCAAATTGCAGATTTTATCATCTCGATCGTCAGTCTTTTTTAAAAAATCTGAATATGCAACATATATGACATTAATTTGCTTGTATCATACCTCAAGGAAGTCACCATGATCCATAAAAAGGATGAATTTCATCATAAATCAGCTGCTGCGATGTTATGCCTCGTTCTTCACCAATCACCTCTTGTGAGACCTACCCTTCTTGGAATACTACAATCATGCTCTTGGCTGCCATTCTTTGAGGAACTCCCTTCCTCACACCAACCACTTTCAGTTCAGAAGTGTGCATACTCTTTTTACTTTGAAGCACAACATCCCTTTCTTCTAGGACTACCGTAAGGACAGCTGTAAATGCATCATGATTGCTTCCATTTCCCAAAACATAGAATGAAAAACCAAAATCATACCTCACCCTTTGCTGATCCCAACACAACAGCAGTGTTATAGGGGCTGGAAATGATCTCATACCATGTGCCAATGATGTTACAAATTGAAAATTAGCACACCTTTTGATTGAATTCTCTTGTGAACTTGCCCACATGTCCCTATGCAAACTGGAAATGTGTGTGTGATAGCAGTATAAAAATCAGAAATGATGGAGCTATTATGTACGCACATACCTTCCCTGACTGAACTATCATCAATACAATTTCTCAATTGAAAATCAGCCTTAGTGGTGATCACATCCCTTTGTATGGTAGTCATCTCAATATTGATTATAGTGGCGAAAAGTATAGCAGTATTCACATTCACCTTTGCATGCCAAAACTTCAGTTCACCAATTTTTACACTTACCTTCTTTTCTTCTATGCCCAACTGACTTATGTGGCTAAAAATGGCCATGAAGTGTTTATTAAAAACCCTTCTTCAACCACCTTCATGAGCTTGTTGCTCCCTAGCATGGATTGGCTCTTCCTAGCGTCATACATTGTACAGAATGATGAAAACAACCCATACAATGACTGTTGCACTAAAACTGAAATAAGAGAGGAACTTACATCATGTTTTAGTGCTCCAAAAAGCGGGGGTTCAACTTGGAATGATAGTTGTAGAAAAACCAAACTTGGGGGGTGACTTATACCACTTTCCCATGCTACGAAATGTGGAATTTCTCCTTGGAAAGATTGTTGTTTCAAAACTGCATGCAAAAATGAGTGTTGAAGATGATTTACCTCATGTATCTCCACCATAAAACATGGAAGTTCCCTTGGAAGTACGAGTTGTAGCAAAACTGAATTTAGAGGGCGTATTTCATCATGTTTCCACCCTATAAGAGATGAAATTTCTCCCCCACATGACTGTTGTTCCAATTTTGAGTGTAACACGGGATGTTGGAGATAAATTACCCTACATATACTTCCCCCAAAGAGTTCAATTAACCTACTAAGGGACTGCTGTAGTAAAACTGGATGTAGAGGATGTATCATATCATGTTTCAACACTACAAAAGGCGAATTTAGCTCTTCCAATGACTGTCGTACCAACATTGCATGTATGAAACCTTTCCCACCATGTAGTAGTCATGCTAAGGGCTGAATTCCCCTACAAAGGTACAACATGTTAGGGCTACCCAGAAGAACATAACAACTAAGAATTTCTGATTTAGGATCAGCATTCTTCTTCCTTTTATCTTCGCCCAAATTTTGATGGTACTTGTGTGGGGTATCTTTGGCAATCTTCCCTTCATGCAAATTTGACTTCCTTGCATCATTTGACCACATGCCAATATTTTCTTCCGGTAAGTGATCCCCAATCACCAAATCTTGTGGGCACAAACTTGGAAAGTCTCCGTAGCTTCTTTCCATTGTGTGAACTCTCTCAATCAGCTCATCATGAACTGCTGTTTGGGAATTTTCAACGAATCAATCATGATCAAAGGTAACCGGAAGTGTACTCTTTTTCAAGACAAATTGGCCCCCTACATCATCCTTATCATCTTCATGCAAATTTGAGTTTTCTTCAACACTTTACCACATACAATCATTAGAAACCAAAGGAATATCATTAAATACCAATGAGCTTTTACCTTAGGGCTATGCTCCTGACTCCATCATCTGATACTTCACTATCATGCGGGGAGGCAAGTCATTAGAAGAATATGAACATCTTTCACAATTGAAAATTTCTTACCTTGCTCCCATCCTCTGCAAGATTGCACATCGAATCTTTCTAGAAGAAACCTTGGAGGAAATCAGCAAGTGAAGGCTTGGTGCACCATTTGTGGGCTACCCATTCCATGTATCTAGAGATGATTGTAGGAATCTCCTTGGCACAAGGATTACAACCCAAAAAGTCTCAATTTCTTTAAACCATGATCTAGCAGATATTTCCATAGTGTCATAAAAAAAGGACTTCGGTCCACTTATTTTTTTTCCGTGGTGGTATTGGATCTGATTCTATTCCTCGCAAGCTGGGAGGATACATTGCTCTGAAACCACTGTAATGTCCCCAAATGGACATTTTTGACCCCAAATGGATTTTTTAGCAAACCCAAACCCAAAATGCAAATTTATTAAATATAGATCAAACCAAAGTTTGCAGATCTGAATTTTCTTCTAGAAAATGCGACTAGGGTTAGGTGGAAAACCCAAACAAACCAGTCATTATATTTGTATCTTTCCACTCAAATCTGATATACAGATTTTATAAAGCCAAAGTATAAAAGAATATATAGATTTCTGATGCAAGCAAGGCTGAAATCATTTAGGAAAATCTGCAGATAAGATGCCCTTAAAAATGACACATTTTATCATTCAAGAATTCTGAAATGAGGCTAAAACAATTCATAAAATCATATTTATTTGCAGTAACCCAGATCAGATCAAAAAACACCTTTAAGTACCTCAAAAAGTGCCCTAGAAGTGGGTCGTACAAGATGATAGAAGGCTGGAATATAACTAAAAACACAACTGCAAATTTACTTCAAACCCTTGATCCAAAATCTTCAAATCTGCACCTTCAACCGCTAGAAAAACTTTGAAAATTACTATAAACTCAATGAAGCACAAAGGAAACCCCAATGGTGGAGAATCCCCTTGAACTCTTGGAGGGTTTTCGTCCTCAAGAGTGTATTTCTAAAGGGTTTCGCCTTTAGAAATTCTGTTGATAGCATGAAAGCTTCAGACAAAAATCAGTAATATGCTAAAGATCCAAGTGTTTCTTCTCGAAGCAAATCCCATTTCTTAAATAGAAGAATTGGGCCTAATGGTCACCTCCAACAACCAATCATCTTTTTCTTCATTAAATGCCCTTTTCCCTCCATTTTGCCTTCCTTATGCAAGTCACATTTTTATAGAGGAAATAACTTTGGCCCATATGTTTTTTCCTATATCTTGCCTTTTTTCCCATTTCTTTTTACTCCCTAAGCAAGTCGCACTTTTCCGTGGATAATATATTTTTGCTAAGTGCTTTTACTATTTTGTTTACTTTTTCTATTTTTAATTTATGATTAAGTTCATAATAATTTATTATAAGTGTTTTTGTAATGTTTTATTTATTTTTGCACTTTATAATAAAATATTATAACTTAAGTCGCTAAGTGCTTTTACTATTTTGTTTACTTTTTCTATTTTTAATTTATGATTAAGTTCATAATAATTTATTATAAGTGTTTTTGTAATGTTTTATTTATTTTTGCACTTTATAATAAAATATTATAACTTAAGTCTCCCTTTTGAAATTTTCCTTAGCCTTCGGGAAGACATAATAGTCTAAGGGTCTTCGTCATGACTATCCTAGGAAGCGAGACATTTCATTGTAAGAAAGTCCCTTACGAGGTTGCTTGTATCCTCTCCTTCTCCATAATCCCTAAGTCCTTTGATAATCGTGTTTGATGTTTTATCTTGTCGATCTCTCTCTTCTATCAACTCCTTATGCTTGCATAGTGGTTCTTTTACCACTTGTGCCCAAGATTTAGCCTCTTCTAACTTACTTCTTAGCTCATTTTCACTTTTTTCTATGTTATGGAGTGCTTCTTGCACCTCTTTTATTTGCATTGTACTTGCCTTTTCTTCCCCAACCTTGGCATTTTTTGAAAAGTGGATGGATTGCTTGAGGGCATGCCATTCATGTTGCCCAACATTTGCAAGATTTTGTAGATTTTGTACTTGTGCTTGAAGCTTCTTGTTGTCTTGTAACCTTCATGCGAAAATCACCTTCTCTTTTATTTTAACATCTTTCACTTTCTCCCTTGCCTCCATGTTTTCTAGTCTTTCTTTCAAGCTCATTAGTTCTTGCACATAGAGCTTCAATGACCAAATGAGAGGAGTCGTTGTGGGGCTGTATGTTTCTTCACCATCTTGAAGCTCTAATTGGTGGCCTCTAACATCCATGTGATACATTGTTTTGCTTCCTTTTGTGACTAATTTTTCCTTGTGCAACGTTGTACTTATTTTCTTTGCTGATATTGGTCTATCTTGATTCCCTTTTACTTCTTTCCCTTGGCCCTCCTGTGGTTTTGATTGCGCTTCCTATCCAAAATATATAACGCTGCTTGTTGTACTTTCTTGTCAACTTATTTTTGCTTATGTGATTTTAACCTTGTTGTTGTTAATCTATGTTTGTGTTTCGCCATATATATTGCCATTGCCCTAGCTTGTTAGCATCTTAGAATCCCCCAATACTGCGTGACATTGACGAAAATTGGTTTTGAAATCATTTCCGATGTTGTTACATTTGGATGCAAGGATATATGATGTTGGCATTTTGTGGAAGCCCCATCCTTTGAGGATATATGAACATTTGTGCTCCACTAACCCCGTATGTGCCACTGTTCCCTTCAGTGATAGGTCTTGGGCGTGCATATACGGAGACCGACTAGAGTTTTGTAATGCCCTCTTGTGCTATAACTATTATGGGCTCGGCCATGTTTTGGAAGATAGGATTTGTTTTTCTTTAATCCTTAGTTGTAATCGTTGCTTCTCCAGTAAGAGAGTATTCTCCATTATTCTCCTACCAGTGCTGATAACCATATGCCTTGCTCTGAAATCTTATTCTCTAAGCTTTGTTACTACTTTGAAACCTTGAATGAAACTGCAATGAAACCACACTTAGGATGTGCTAGCCTGATTGGCACACACACCAACCACAAGCCCAAATAGGCCCCAATAAAATTAAAATTAAAATAAAAAATGCACAGGAGGTTGAAAAGTCCACGAGAAATGTACGGGAAGAGAAGCGGAGCTTTGGGGCAAAAAACCAACTTACAAGCAGGTCCCAAAATTCTGCGTTCCAAAGAAAGGCAGAACCGCGGGAGTTTAAAACAAAAATGCAATTTATAAATGTGCAGGACAACTCCAAAATCCAGCGGGGAAAGGACTTCAAGGATCACCAGGATTGTGGATTCTCACAGGAAGGATCAAGGCACCACAAGAAGGAAGGGTTTTAGCCCATGAGGTAAGCACATAAAAACTTGCCCACACACTAAACAAGTAGGGAGTTCGAGACAAGACTAGGGATTTGTGACTGGCGCCATGTCAATGTTGCCTCTATTGTTTGAGTGTTTTCTAAGGGTTGCAAGGACGGAAAACTTGGAGCTTGCAAGATCATGTGTTGACTGCACAATCTAGAAGGCTTGGGAATTATTAATGGAGTGATAGTAATTTTAGAGTCTCCTTTAATATAGAGAGTTGATATTCCATGTCATTGAGTTGGTAGAGTGTATGTGTGTAAACTTGTAAACTTGTAAAGCTAGTAAGTTCGAAAATGTTTTTTTTTCTTATTGCCAATAGCTTGTTGTAACTACAGTACCTTAAATTTGGTCCAAGCACTTGGAAATGTCGCTTAGTGTACTTTTTTATTAAAAAAACCACAATATTTTATTTCAGAAGATAAATATTTGTACAAATTAAACCATGTTAGGCCTGGAAGCTATTAGTCCACTCCTGAGCATTATAAAACAAAATAAACTTAATAAAAATCATGAAGGATTGTCTAATTTCAAAATAACTTTCATGTCTTCCTAATCTCATTGAGGCCACCACATTGGAGGGTCTCCATAGCATCCTATGTCGTGATTTTCCAACGCACAATTTGCTAGAGCATTTGCCACTTGATCTTTTTGTCTGGAAATGTGACTGATTTGCATCGACTGAAATCTGGCCTGCAGGTCTTTGATTTTTCTTTTTGCTTTCTCAATCTGCCAATTTGATCTCCCTAGTTTCTCTGTAGTAGTCAACATCCTAACAATAATCTTTTAGTCAGATTCCACTTGCACCTAAGTCCACCCACACTTAATTGCCTCTTGCAGACCTTTGTGAATATCTCTAACCTCAGTAACATTGTTAGTGGTGGTTCTCAGATTTTCAGCAAACAAGAACGTAACTCTCCCATCATAAGTTCTTCCAATACCCCTCATTGCCGCCTCGCCCAGATTTCCCCTAGAAGCACCATCCTTATTCAATTTACCAAACTGCATAGGAGGAACCCAATTTTGTTGTTTATCTTCTCTTTTGTTTGTCTTAAAAGGAGGAAGCGGGGATCTAGAAGGTTGTAATAATAGTTGCTTACATATGTTATTCCATACCGGAGTAAAAATAAAGGGAAGGGGGACTTTCTGCTTTATAGTTTTTGTCATATTTATTATAGTCTTTTGCCAAACGTACCCCCTCTGTGATCTCCTACTTAAAAATTCTCTTATTCCTTTCCTTCCCTATAGTCCAAAGTAACAGAGATATACCTGTCCTTAGAGTAGGGAGTAAGTTCTATCCTTTTGGAATTCCTCCTTGCCACTCCATCAATTGCTCAAGAGAGTGGAGTCCCTGGTAGTGTATGCCAAACATATTTGCAAGAGCTTGCCATAAAGGTATAACCCACGAACAACAGAAGAAAAGATGATGTCTAGTTTCCTCCTCATTCCAACATAAAGTACATCTGAATGGCCCATAAAAACCTCTCTTCATAAGTCTATAAACTATTAGAATTCTGCCATGTGCCAGAAGCCAAAGGAAAAAGCTAACTTTGGGCCATATTGCCGGCTGCCATATTTGCTTAAACATTACTTGGAGGGGATGAGGGTTGCCTCTGTTTAGCTCCTCGTATCCCAAATGCACTATAGATTCTCCTCCTTCCGTGTTCCCCCATCCTATTTGATCTAGTTCATTAGAATAGGAGAGAGAATATCTTTTTCGATATCTCGTCCATTTACACATTATTCAACCAATTTAAATCGTCTTCCTGCTATCCTCACACCCTCTAATCCACTAGACAACGAATCTTCTCCAATTTCGCTTATAAAAACCACTTGAAGCCTGTTATTGAATATCTACCCAAACCCCTCTATGTCTCAATTTTGATTTCTATCATCCCTAAACAATTTCATGGGGCATGGACAATACCATCCCTGGTACTATTCAAGTTCTTATAAAACCGTCCTCATGGTCACTAACGGTCATAATTTCAAATGGGTATCTTGGCTTAATCATTCTAGTCAAGATTCTTGGGTCAATTGAGGAAGAAAACTAATGAAGTTTCCTCTATAAATACAAACACACCTTAACCTATTAGGGGCATATAGGAATCTTTGGGGAATATCGTACACTCCTTGGGGCACATTATCATAGCAACAAGGTATACATCAATAGCCATCCAAGTGTGGTCTTAAATCACACATACTAAGTTTAATTGTGAAGTACAAGTTCCAAAGTGCATGTTGCCAAGTGTTATGGCTGAATCAAGGGCTCGTTCTCTATTATATACCCTTGCATCTCAGCATAGGATTGGGAGAAATACATGTGGCTTGGTCCCTCTTCGAAGTAGTGGTATGTAGGCAACGCTCATCACATCAATGGGGTTGTGGTGAGGCCATCTAGTTTGATCATCCCAACCCCCTTTTTAGATCAAGAGCACAAAGTTATGGTTTGTTCAAAGGAGAACTAATATCTGATTCCAGTCACAGACATCACAAGGTCCTAGACTTAGAAAGTAGAGTTACAAACACAGGGAAACCTAACCAAAGCAAAGCAATCAGGTAGAGAGCCCCAGAGGACAAGGTGTAGCCTTCCATGACAGTATGTTGGTGAAACCATCCAACAGCCAACAAAACCGTCCACAATATAGTTTTAGGTCTTGCATCTTTTAGAACAACCTGACAACAATCTCTCCTACTTTTTCCCACCATCAGAGCACACTGTTAAATCTTTTGTTCACATATTTTGGTGAGTCGATTCCATTACCTAATCATAATTTTATCAAATCGTAAGTGGTATAATATTCCGAATTTCAAGTTTTAACATTATTCAAGACTATATTAGGACTGTCCTTTATTAGTCTTGAGAATATTCTTATTTGTGTTAGGTATATTGTGTACAAACCCTGAATTACCCATCACAATAATTCAAAATTGGATCTCCTTTGTTACCCTGAATAACCATGCCCACACTCCCATGATTGTTCTTAAAGGCTCCATCAAAGTTTAATTTATTGCATTCCATTGGAGGTAGGGACCATGTTTGTTTATGACACACTTTAAAGCTTTGATACCGGTAGTGGAATGGAATGTTCCGTATACGGTCCAGCAGGATATCCAACATATTCGGAGAGTTGAAACATGATTGAGAGGGTCATTCCAATCTATGTTTGAAGTTTCTTAGTGATAATTACTAGGATTTGGGTTAATTTATAAAAAAATCTTGAGAGGAACCCCTTCAAAACTGCATGCAAAAATGAGTGTTGAAGATGATTTACCTCATGTATCTCCACCATAAAACTTGGAAGTTCCCTTTGAAGTACGAGTTGTAGCAAAACTGAATTTAGTAGGCGTATTTCATCATGTTTCCACCCTATAAGAGATGAAATTTCTCCCCCACATGACTGTTGTTCCAATTTTGAGTGTAACACGGGATGTTGCAGATGAATTACCCTACATGTACTTCCCCCAAAGAGTTCAATTAGCTTACTAAGGGACTGTTGTAGTAAAACTGAATGTAGAAGATGTATCATATCATATTTCAACACTACAAAAAGTGAATTTACCTCTTCCAATGACTGTCGTACCAATATTGCATGTATAAAACCTTTCCCACCATTTATTATCCATGCTAAGGGCTGAATTCCCTTACAAAGGTACAACATGTTAGGACTACCTAGAAGAACATAACAACTCAGAATTTCTGATTTAGGATCATCATTCTTCTTCCTCTTATCTTTGCCCAAATTTTGATGGTACTTGTGTGGGGTGTCTTTGGCAATCTTCCCTTCATCCAAATTTGACTTCCTTGCATCATTTGACCACAAGCCAATATCAATAACCAAGGAAATATCATCAAATATCAAAGGGGTTTTACCTTCTTCTTCTCATTGCATGATTTGCTTCGAGGACATGTCAACCACTAGCTTCTCCTCATTGTTGTTCGGGAAATCAATGAATGGCTTCTCTTCCAATCCACCTTTAGGATTACTTGGATCCCATTCCTTCATTTGCATGCCATTAGGAACTTGCAAGCATAACATTTCCTCTAGTATCCTGTAATGTCCCCTTTTCAAGACATTATTAATATTTATTTTTCATTTGTATTGTAACCCCTTGGCATGCGTAGCGCTACAAATGGGAGTCTTTTTAGTTATTTTAATGTGCACACAGGTTAGTTACTTTTATTTAATTAATTAAAAAATAAATAAAGTGCACATAGTCTTAGTATTAAATATTTTAATGAGAGTTTATGTTTTCCCTCCAAAAGGGAAAAGTAGGTCTTTATTGGATATTGCACCCCTTAGTTCTATAAAAGGGAGGTCGCATTTCCTTAGAGGGCATGTTGATGATTATTGATTTCACTCCATGCTTGGAGAATTGGAATGTATGCCCTAGTTCTTGTATTGATCTCTCTCTTATTTGGATCCATTATTGAAGACTCCATTGTTCTTTCCATTTTGCTCTCTTGTGTTGAAGGTGTTTGTGCATGATATTTTCTCTTTAGCTTTGGCGACTTGTCTAGGGTATTGGCGCATTTTATTGAGGGTAAAATTTGCATGTTATTGAGTATTTTGAAGGATTCTAAGTGCTGGAAATTATTTATACAATTTACCCTAACCCTAGCGACTGGGTTTGGGATTTTGGGGGCTGATTTGAGTGGTTACTAGTGCATGCAAAGATCTGATATTTATTTTGATGAGAAGCTCATAATTTTCTCTTTCTACTGCATTTAGTTTCAAGTTAAAAAAGTTAGTATTTTGGGAGCTATTAATTTCCAAAGTTTCAGCTAATTTTCAGCAGTTATTATTTATTATTTTTACTTCTACAAGTTGTATTGGATAAAGGAGTGTAAATACCAACTAAATTGCCCATCAAACCCTCACCTTGGCTCACTCCAACCCTATTTGGGTTGTATTGAAGCTAACACTAGGGTTCGTTGAGGTAAACGTAGGAGGGTTTATCTTCTAAGTGTTTATTTTTGCAAGTATTTAATAATAATCAGTTAATATCCTACAAGGGGATATTACATATCCTCTTATCACTATTCAAGACATATCTCAATGAATGCAAAGATGGAAACAATAATCCAGAAGTTTACATACCAATCCGTGGGCTATCCACCCATGTTATGATATCCAATGTGTTGCTCCCTTTGATAGTATGCCCCCCTTGAAGCCACTTATCTTCAACAAATGGAGCTACTTTTGCTATGCAATCATCCGTACTTTGTGCAAACATGTATGTATCATCCTCATGGCTTGTGCTCGAGTTACCAACCTCATCTTTTGCTTCATATGCACTGTAGTTTTGTGCCAACCAACAAGTTGAATGTCGCTATTTTCTTCCAATAAGTGAGCGTCAATCATCAAATCTTGCGGGCACAAACTTGGACACTCTCCGTAGCTCCCTTCCGTGGTGTGAACTCTCTCAATCGGCTCATCTTGAACTGCTGTTTGGGAATTTTCAGCGAATCAATCATGATCAAAGGTAACCGGAAGTGTACTCTTTTCCAAGACAAATTGGCCCCCTACATCATCCTTATCATCTTCATGCAAATTTGAGTTTTTTTCAACACTTTACCACATACAATCATTAGAAACCAAAGGAATATCACTAAATACCAATGAGCTTTTACCTTGGGGCTCATGCTCCATGATTCCATCATCTGATACTTCACTATCATGCGGACAGTCATTAGAAGACATATGAACATATTTCACCAATGAAAATTTCTTAACCTTGCTCATCCTTGCAAGATTGCACATCAAATCTTTCTAGAAACCTTTGTGAGAAATCAGCAAGTGAAGCAAAAGATTCAACTCCTTGGGTCTTCAATGTTTGGTGCCACCAGTTGTGTGCTACTCCATCCATGAATCTAGAGATGATTGTTAGGGCATCATCCTGACACATAGGATTACAACCCAAAAATGTCTCCAATTTTTTCAACCATGATCTAGCAAATATTTCATTAGTGCCATCAAAAAAGGGACTTCGGTCCACTTCGTTTTTTTCCTTGGTTGTATTCAGATCTGATTTTTATTCCTCACAAGCTGGGAGGATACACTGCTTTGATACCACTGTAATGTCCCCAAATGGTCAGTTTTGACCCCAAATGAATTTTTAGCAAAACCCAAACCCAAAATGCAAATTTATAAAATATAGATCAAACCAAATTTTGCAGATTTGAATTTTCTTCTAGAAAATGCGACTAGGGTTATATGGAAAACCCAAACAAAGCAGCCATTCTATTTATATCTTTCCACTCAAATCTGATTTACGGATTTTATAAAGCCAAAGTATGAAAGAATATACAGATTTCTGATGCAAACATGGCTGGAATCATTTAGGAAAATCTGCAGATAAGATGCCCTTAAAAATGACACATTTTATCATTCAACAGTTCTGAAACGAGTCTAAAACAATTCATAAAATCTGATTTATTTGCAGCAGCCCAGATCAGATCAAAAAACACCTTTAAATACCTCAAAAGTGCCCTAGAAGTGGGTCGTACAAGATGATATAATGCTGGAATATAACTGAAAACACAGCTGCAAATTTACTTCAAACCCTTGATCCAAAATCTCCAAATTTTCTTTCAAGCTCATTAGTTCTTGCACATAGAGCTTCAATGACCAAATGAGAGGAGTTGTTGTGGGGCTGTATGTTTCTTCACCATCTTGAAGCTCTAATTGGTGGCATCTGACTTCCATGTGATACATTGTTTTTCTTCCTTTTGTGACTAATTTTTCCTTGTGCAACGTTGTACTTATTTTCTTTGTTGATATTGGTCTATCTTGATTCCCTTTGACTTCTTTCCCTTGGCCCTCTTGTGGTTTTGATTGCGCTTCCTATCCAAAATATATAATGCTGCTTGTTGCACTTTCTTTTCAGCTTATTTTGATTTATGTGATTTTAACCTTGTTGTTGTTAATCTATGTTTGTGTTTCACCATATATATTGCCCTTGCCTTATCTTTTTATCACCTTAGAACCCCCCAATACTGCTTGACATTGACGAAAATCGGTTTTGAAATCATTTATGATGTTGTTACATTTGGATGCGAGGATATATGATGTTGGCATTTTGTGGAAGCCTTATCTTGAGGATATATGAACATTTTTGCTCCACTGATCCCGTATGTGCCACTGTTCCGTTTAGTGATAGGTCTTGGGTGTGCATATACGGAGACCGACTAGTGTTTTGCAATGCCCTCTTGTGCTATAACTATTATGGGCTCGGCCATGTTTTTGGAAGATAGGATTTGTTTTTCTTTAATCCTTAGTTGTAATCGTTGCTTCTCCAGTAAGAGAGTATTCTCCATTATTCTCCTACCAATGCTAGCAACCATATGCCTTGCTCTGAAATCTTATTCTCCAGGCCTTGTTACTACTTTGAAACTTTGAATGAAACTGCAATGAAACCACACTTAGGATGTGCTAGCCTGATTGGCACACACACCAACCATAAACCCAAATAGGCCCCAAAAAAACTAAAATAAAAAATAAAAAAATGCATGGGAGGTTGAAAAGTCCACGAGAAATGTATGGGAAGAGAAGCGGAGCTTTGGGGCAAAAAACCAACTTACAAGCAAGTCCCAAAAGTCTGTGTTCCAAAGAAAGGCAGAACCACAGGAGTTTAAAACAAAAATGCAATTTATAAATGTGCAAGACAACTCCAAAATCCAGCGGGGAAAGGACTTCAAGGATCACCATGATTGTGGATCCTTGCAGGAAAGAACAAGGCACCGCAAGAAGGAAGGGTTTTAACCCATGGGGTAAGCAAATAAAACTGGCCCACGCACTAAACGAGTAGGGATTCCGAGACAAGACTAGGGCTTTGTGATCGGCGCCATGTCAATGTTGCCTCTATTAATTGAGTGTTTGCTAAGGGTTGCAAGTAGGGCGAACTTGGAGCTTGCAAGATCATATGTTGACTGCACAATCAGGAAGGCTTGGGGATTATTAATGGATTGATAGTAATTTTAGAGTCTCCTTTAATATAGAGAGTTGATATTCCATGTCATTGAGTTGGCAGAGTGTATGTGTGTAAACTTGTAAAGCTAGTAAGTTCGGAAAAGTTTTTTTTTTCTTATTGCCAATAGCTTGTTGTAACTGTAGTACCTTAAATTTAGTCCGAGCACTTGACAATGTTGCTTAGTGTACTTTAAAAAAACAACCACAACATTTTATTTCAAAAGATAAATATTTGTACAAATTCAACCATGCCAGGCCTAGAAGCTATTAGTCAAATCCTGAGCATTATAAAACAAAATAAACTTAATAAAAATCATGAAGGATTGTCTAATTTCAAAATAGCTTTTATGTCTTCTTGATCTCATTGAGGCCACCACATTGGAGGGTCTCCATAGCATCCTATGTCGTGATTGTCCAACGCACAATTTGCTAGAGCATCTGCCACTTGATTTTTCTGTCTGGAAATGTGGCTGATTTACATCGACTGAAATCTGGCCTGCAAGTCTTTGATTTTTCTTTTTTCTTTCTCAATCTGCCAAATTTTATCTCCCTAGTTTCTTTGTAGTAGTCAATATCCTAACAATAATATTTTAGTCAGATTCCACTTGCACCTAAGTCCACCCACACTTAATTGCCTCTTGCAAACCTTTGTGAATATCTTTAACCTCATCAACATTGTTAGTGGTGGTTCCCAGATTTTCAGCAAACAAGAAAGTAACTCTCCCATAATAAGTTCTTCCAATACCCCTCATTGCCGCCTTGCCCGGATTTCCCTTAGAAGCACCATCATTATTCAATTTACCAAGCTGCATAGGAGGAACCCAATTTTATTGTTTATCTTCTCTTTTGTTCATCTTAAAAGGAGGAAGCGGAGAGCTAGAAGGTTGTAATAATAGCTGCTTACATATGTTATTCCATGCCCAAGTAAGAATAGAGGGAAGGGGGACTTTCTGCTTTATAGTTTCTTTCATATTTATTATAGTCTTTTTCCAAACATACCCCCTCTCTATGATCTCCTGCTTAAAAATTATTTTATTCCTTTCCTTCCATATATTCCAAAGTAATAGAGATATTCTTGTCCATAGAGCAGGGAGTAAGTTGTCCTTTTGGAATTCCTTCTTGCCACTCCATCAATTTCTCAAGAGAGTGGAGTCCTTGGTAGCGTATGCCAAACATATTCGCAAGAGCTTGCCATAAAGGTATAACCCACAGACAAAGGAAGAAAAGATGATGTCTAGTTTCCTCCTCATTCCAACATAAAGTACATTTGAATGGCCCATAAAAACCTTTCTTCATAAGTCTATCTCCTATTAGAACTCTACCATGTGCCAGAAGCCAAAGGAAAAAGCTAACTTTGGGCCATATTATGGGCTGCCATATTTTCTTAAACATTACTTGGAGGGAATGAGGGTTGCCTCTATTTAGCTCCTCGTATCCTAAATGCACTATAGATTCTCCTCCCGACGTGTTCCCCCATCCTATTTGATCCAGTTCATTTGAATAGGAGAGAGAATATCTTTTTCGATATCTTGTCCATTTACACATTATTCAACCAATTTCAATTGTCTTCCTGCTCTCCTCACACCCTCTAATCCACTAGACAACGACTCTTCTCCAATTCAACTTATCAAAACCACATGAAGCCTGCTATTGAATACCTACCCAAACCCCTCTATGTCTCAATTTTGATTTCTGTGATCCCTAGACAATTTCATGGGGCATGAACAATACCATCCTTGATAGTATTCAAGTTCTTATAAAACCGTCCTCATGGTCACTAACGGTCATAATTTCAGATGGGTATCCTGGCTTAATCGTTCTAGTCAAGATTCTTGGGTCAATTGAGCAAGAAAACTAACAAAGGTTCCTCTATAAATACAAACACACCCTAACCTATTAGGGGCATCTAGGAATCTTTGGTGAATATCATACACTCCTTGGAGCACATTATCAAAGCAACAAGGTATACATCTATAGCCATCCAAGTGCAGTCCTAGATCACACGTACTAAGTGCATGTTGCCAAGTGTTATGGCTGAATCAAGGGCTCATTCTCTATTATATACCCTTGCATCTCACCATAGGATTGGGAGAAATACATGTGGTCTGGTCCCTATTCGGAGTAGTGGTATGTAGGCAATGGTCATCACATCAATGGGGTTGTGGTGAGGCCATCTAGTCTGATCATGCCAACCCCTTTTTAAGAACAAGACCACAAAGCTATGGTTTGGTCAAAGGAGAACTAATATCTGATTCCAGTCACAGACATCACAAGGTTCTAAACTTAGAAAGTAGAGTTACAGACACAAGGAAACCTAACCAAAGCAAAGAAAGCAGGTAGAGAGCCCCAGAGGACAAGGTGTAGCCTTCCATGACAGTATGTTGGTGAAACCATCCAACAGCCAACAAAACTGTCTACAATATAGTTTTAGGTCTTGCATATTTTAGAACAGCTTGACAATAATCTCTCCCACTTTTTCCCACCATCAGAGCACACTATCAAATCTTTTGTTCACATATTTTGGTGAGTCTATTCCATTACCTAACCTTAATTTTATCAAATTGTAAGTGGCATAATATTCTGAATTTCAAGTTTTAACATTATTCAAGACTATTTTAGGACTGCCCTTTATTAATCTTGAGATATTCTTATTTGTGTTGGGTATATTGTGTACAAACCCTGAATTACCCATCACAATAACTCAAAATTGGATCTCCTTTGTTACCCTGAATAACCATGCCCACACTCCCATGATTGTTCTTAAAGACTCCATCAAAGTTTAATATATTGCATCCCGTTGGAGGTAGGGACCATGTTTTGTTTATGACACACTTTAAAGCTTTGATGAGGGTAGTGGAATGGAATGTTCCGTATACGGTCCAGCAGGATATCCAACATATTTGGAGAGTTGAATCAGGTAACTTGGTTTGCTTTGATTGACAGGGTCATTCCAATCTATGTTTGAAGTTTTGTTGTGATAATTACTAGGATTTGGGTTAATTTATAAAAAAAATCTTGAGAGAAACCCCTTCCAAACATGCCACAAAATGAGGCAAAGAGCCAATGCATGCATACACTTTAATATTCCCATCACGGTTCACAATCCCTCCCATTTATGTATCTTTTCAGCCAAATGTGTGATCCTCAAAGGGCAGTGCCTAAATAGAAAAACAATTGCCTCCATATGTGAAACAAAAGCATAAGTGAAACAATTGCCTCCAAATGCTTAGATGTATTGGATAGCATTTTCCACCAGCTTGTTGATATGGTAACTTTGAATGGTTGTTGCAAATGATCTGCTTCGTAAGGAGGTAGGGCTTGTCGGAGTCTCTTAAAAGAGCTTGGTTGATATCCCAAATCTTAAGGCCCCTCCCTCTCGATTTGGAAAGCAGATACAATCCCATGAAACCAGCAGGTGTTTGAACCTGTGTATAGACTAGTTGCTCTTTGATTTGATCTGCTACCAAAATAAGGGTGTGCAAATAGATTGTTGTGGCCTTAAGAACTGACTAAATCAGCCGGATTCTACTGTCAAGGGAGAGCCACTTAAATAGTTTCTAATGGAGTTGGCTGGCTGTGGAGTCTCACAAATTTCTTTCTTCTCGTATGTGTAAAGGCGAACCCAAATACTTCATTGGTAGCTTTCCTTCTATGAAGGGCAGTAAAGAGAAAATCTACCTTCATCATTTTTGTGGGACATTGAGAAAAAGAATGTTGAACTTTTTCCTATTTATGATATGCCTTTAACCCAATCGTTATTGTGTTAAGAGGCGTTATTGGTCAGTTGAATTTCTCATATTGTGAGAAAAGAAAACAAGAGAGTTTCATCAGCAATATGGAAGTTGGTATATTGTTCCCCACATTCAATAGTCAGGAGACCATGAAACTTACTGTCTGGTCTTCAAATGTACCAATGTCTTGGACGATGTCTTCCCCGTGATTATAAAGAGATAAGAACTGAATGGGTCCCTTTCCTTAAGCCTCTTGAGAGAGAGAAGGGATTACCTTTGGTGCCATTGATGGAAATATTATATGTTGGAGTTTTGATATATGCAATAAAGGATGGGTAGAACATTAAAGGAGCCAGTGTGGAATGAATGAGGTTCCAATTCCAGTGGTTAAATGCCTTTACAATTTCGTGTTTGATCAGGATACCAGGCCTGTTTTGAGCTTTCATGAGTGCAGAATTTTCTGTAAAGCTAAAATATTTTCAGCAATCTATCTTCCCAGAACAAATGCTGATTATATCTCGAAAATGAGCCAAGGAAGGAGGGGTTCAGTCCGAGCTGTAATAAGCTTGTATAATATCTTGTATACCATATGGGCCAATATTGATCCAAATTTTATGCATGGGCAGATTTGAGAATTAGAACAAGATTTTCTTATTTCTCCTAGATTCTTCAATCAAATCTAACAAGTCCACTTTTATAATGTCCTATAAGGCTTGATAGAAGAGTGTTATGGATCCATCTGACCCAAGAGCCTTATCTGGCTGGAAGAAAAAAACAATAGATCACAATTTTTCCTCAGAAACTGACCTCATATGGCTGTTATTGCCCCCAGTCTTGATGACCATTGGAATGTGTTTGGCCAGGAATCTCTGGGTCCTTCTTTTGCATTGAATTTGAGGTGGCTCCGTGAGAATTTCCAAGAAAGGCATTTGTTACATATTTCAATATTCCATCATAAAATGTTGTTAGAGAGCTATCGGTTGCTTGAATTTGTTGCATGGAAGATATTTGTTGTTGATTCTTCTTAGATTTCTGAAATAATTTTGTGTTTGAACACCAAATCCTGACTCATTGTTCTCAAGATCTCTGATGCCGGTATAGGTCATCACATTTCTAAAGAGTAGCCAGGCTTTGTAGGAGAAAATGTTCCTCTTTCACAGTCACATTTGAGAAATGTTGATCTCTGATTTTTTACTGGAGTGTAGCAAGATTGGATTTTAGTAAGAGTTTACTGAAAATTTTCCAAATTCCTCTTTATTCTAAATCTTTACTCCGTGCTTCAAGAACTCAAGTTTCATCATAAACTTGTAGATCTCATGGCCTTTTATGAATTCAGCTTCCTTCAACCATTGAGCAATTTGTTGTCTTAATGTTGCACGATTTCCATAATTCCCATACAGATGAATGTAGATATTGACTATTGTGAAAAAAAAATTAATTCGTAAGTGCAAAAATTTACATGGCTTGAGATATCAGCATATATTGGGAACCCCCACTCCCCTTAGATTCCATGATAGTATACACATTATAACTGTTAAGTGTGTGCAAAGGTGCCCTCCTCTAAGATCGTATTCTAGTTTTGCTGATTTTGGTTGATAGATCTACGTGTTCTTTTCATTTTCATCTGGTCATTATCATCTTGTTTTGGAACAGCCATTTTCCTTGAAGATTTTTTTTAAAACATCATTGGAGGATTTTTTCCAATTATCATTGGAGGATGAGACTTTCTTTCCCGGATCAGGCTGAGGATCTGGGAGTGTCTGCTACTGACAAGAATTGGATTTGATTTTTATCTTCCATGTTGTGATTATTTGAGAAGCTGCTTCATTGTGGATCTTCTTGATTGGATTGCTGATTTCTTGTGTCTTTTGGACTTCATATCTATTATTTCTTGGCCTCCTGGAATTGAAAAAGGGTTGGCAATACTGATAGATGGTGGTGTTATTTGTTCTTTTCCTTGCATAGGTGTTTTGGAATTTTTCATCTCCTTTTATCTCTCTGTTGTGCTGAATAGATCCAGCATTGTTGATATGTACATCCTTTATTTCGACTCCCTGATGCTACTTCTCTTTCTGTCATGGTTGATCCTTTTAGGTCTCAATGTGCTTCAGGGCATTCCATTGAGGGCCAGACTCTTGTGGGGTGGCCGTGTTCATGACATACACACCTGAGAGGGATATTCTCAAAATCCAGAGGCTGCTTCCATTCAATATTTCTCATAACCAGCACAACTGTATCAAGCAGAGGCTTGTCCAGGTCTATATTAAATTATTAATACATGTAACATAGTTCAGGACTCCTGTATTTATTGTGAATTCGGACACAGTGATCTATTCACAGATAATGTTTCCTATCCTCTGCAAATAGAGCTCTTGTTTGTATTCACTTGGGAGGAGAGGGATTCTGGCCCATATTAAGACTGTGCTTGGGAAATCCTCTGGATTGAAATTGGGAAACCAATGTTTAATGAATAATGTTGATCTTTTTCAGTTTTGGAGGAGAAGATAGCCATAAAATTCCCTTTAGGCATAATAAGAACCTTCATCAATCCTGCAAGTTTCTTGTTCTCTTGAATCCGTATCCAAAGGGTTTTCGGACCCAAAAAAACCCAATGAATGTATAAGTTAGTGCCTTGTACTTGAGGTGCCATAACCTGGTTTCCATTTCATTAGTGGTGAATGATATTTTTGGCGGAATCTCCAATCAAAGATAGATTCCATCTTTTCTCTCTGTGGGTATTGAAAGCCTTGAAGTGGTTCTTTGGCCATGGTATTGCAAGACATTCTTCAGTTCTTCCTTACAGATCTGGTTGTTATAGTTGAAAACAACTCTTAAAATTAGCATTTTTCTTTGGAGGTTTGACTTAAAGCAGAGTCGATAACTTCCCCTATAGCTAGATTAAGGAGCTCGGATCAGAAAATAATATTTTGAAATAGAAGTGAGAGATAGAGGAATGTAGAGCAACAAAGGTAGTACTCAACATCCAAGGAGTTGGAAATATAAAGATGGATGCCTGACCGTGAAAATATCTCTTTTGAGTAGCATGGAAATATTCAGTCTCCATAGATGTGTCATTTCCTTTGTCTGCAGATGTAAAATGGGTACATGGGAAATGAATTTGAAACCTGGGTAGAAAGTACCACCCTTGAGGGTATCTAGACAACAATATTAGTATCGGTCCTTATGATTTGGTCCACAATCTGTAGTTCAACATTGTTATCAAAACTTTTTTTTTATATACTCGAATGTCTACATGAATTATATGATCAGATTTCCATGAGACAATTCCAGAAAACCTGTTCAAGAAATATGTCTTGAAGCATATATGTTTTGAAGAACCCATCTGGACCTTTGCAAATGGGATTCAAATTGGACTGATATGATGGAACATCATATTTGATTAGTTCTTAACTTCTACTTTTGACATTGCATTTTTATCATCCACCCAAATGTAAGTCTTGTCAACAACCCTCAATATATATTAAAAAAAGGTCGTGTCAACACTAACCCAACAAAGAGTTGAATTCGCTCAATTTGTAGGGTCAACCTTGTGAGTCCTCAGCCACTAGGTAAGGGTAATGTAACTATGGCACTCATGCTAAATGTATCCCACAAGAGTCATGATTCTGAACACCATAAGATTCGACATGAAACATGGCAGGAAATTAAGGAATCATTGAAAGTGTTACCCTTCTGACTACTATTGTATTGCTTTTATTTGTGTCTTAATTTTTTGCCCATGTGTAGTGATTTTTGGTCAATAGGGTTTGTAAAATTGCAGCTAGAGTTCCCTTTTGCTTTAGGCAACAATCAAGAAGGCATCATTGGTATGAAGTCAAACTGTGATATTCTGATAAAGATCACGCAGATCATGAGAGGTATATTGAATACAAATCATATTAATAAATATGGATTTTGAATGAGATGATGGCTACAATAAGTTAGTGTGTCTTATCTATAGACACCAAAGAGTTTTGTGTCGAGGGATACATCTATACAAATGGGGCATTAATATTACAGTCATGTTCTTTTGGTTTCTCAACTAGTTGAATAGTATAATGCTTGGTCATAAATGATGGTGCCCTTTCTCAAATCATTTTCTCCATTCCATTGAACGATACTAACTTGGTTTGTTGGGTGTTGAATTTCTTAAGTGTGTTGTTGACCTTCGTCATTAAAACTGGTGACATGACTTTGTAGATTCATAAAACAATCTATTCAATTCTTGAAACCAATCAACACGCAATACTATATTAACTCCTGTCAGCTGTAGGGCATAGAAAATCTTCCGAAATGTATAATCGTGCATGGTCTATTTAGCTTTATTACATTTTCTTTAGCAATTATTGGTGGCACTATTAGCGATCATAACGTCAAAGTCTCTAGCTAAGGTAGATAAACAATCCCAATGTTCTGGCTGTTGATGAGTCAATAAAGTTAATCATGCTTCCAGAATCAATGAGGACTGTCACATTTTGCTTCTTTATGTACCTTTGGATTTTCATAGTTTGAGGATGTACGATCCCCATTACCGCAGCTAGTATATTCTGGGTTGGATCTCACTTTTAGTTGGTTGCTTGCTATTAGATTTGAAATCATTGAAACTAATAATATCATAATTCAGTGCATCATTGTCACTTTCATCCTTGTGCTTTGCTTCACAAAAGTTTATCTTGTTACAATTCTTTGTACGTTAAAGTTATCTTTTACCTTTCCTATTGTCACTCCTATTTTTGTTCTTTTTTCTACTCGTTCCCATTGTTGTTCTTGTTCTTGTTCCAATTGTCATTTCTATACACATTCCTGTAGTCATTCCTACCAAAATTAATTTGGTGAGGCTGCAATGATTTAAATTGCTGATATTCGTTCCCATAATTATTGTCCATCAGAAAAGATGAGTTATAG